>APFE030520628.1:45338-56485 GCA_000404065.3 Pinus taeda
AGACGTAGACCATGTCATTAAGTCGCTGGGACTCCAACCTGTACAAAGATCATAAAATAATAATTATAAAAAAATATTGTTTAATGAATTCAAAAAATTAATTGGAAATTTGCAATATTTTAAGTTTTAAGTTTAACCTGTTGCGCTTTTTGTTGTGTATTATTTCAAATATACTCCAGTTGCGCTCGCATCTTGAGGAACTACATGTTTGGCTGAGGATTTGAATGGCAAGCTTTTGCAGATGGAGTACCCTGGCACCATAGATTCTCCACCATGCATCTACAACAAAATTACAAATAAAATTTTAAATAAACATAAGAAAAAAATGAAATTTGAAAGTTGAAGCAAAGTATGAAGTTATGAACTTGAAGAGACAATGAAATTTGAAACAATTTAAAAAATACCTGGCATTTTAGTCGTCCTATTAGTCACAGTCATCTCAAAGCCAAATGTGCCACCTACCATCCTATATGTCTCCATTTCTTTGGAGATTTTTGCACATTCTGCTGGAGATCGCACCATCCTTTGAACATAGACTAAGAATCCATCCATGATTTCAACATCAAATACGAACCCACATGGGTAAGAAAATATGGGGTTCAGGTAGATCCCTGCAGCATGAATGGGATGATGGAATGTGTTGTTCCATCATTCGTCAATCACTTCTCATAGAAGGAGTTGTTTCTGAAACCCCTCATCTCCCTTATTATCATAGTAGGCCCGAACGGATTCTTTGGCCCTGTCCATGGCCTCATATAAATAGTCGATTGCTGGCCTCTCACCATCAACTAATCGAAGAACCTTTACCAAAGGTTCAGTAACAGTGCACACCTCCTGCACTCCCGCCTAGAAGTCTTCCTGGTATGAAACTAATCTGCATATGGCTTCTCCCTCTGGTTTGCGGCTCATTGTCAAAGCACGCCACTCTTCGAAAGAAACATTCTCTTCACATCCCACATAGAATTCAAGAGGGATTGAAGAGATATGAAACTAGTGGCAAATTGTGTAATGGCGGGGTGCACCAACTCCTTGTTGTTGGTGAATTTTCTCATCAAGCTAAGCACAAATGTATGATTATATATAAATTTTGTAATGCTTTTTGATGAATCAACAATATCTTTTACAAAGGAAATTTTTCCTATGTCCTCCAACATCAAATCAATACAATGTGCAACACAAGGTGTCCAAAATAAAGTAGGTTGCCTCTCCATAAGCATCCTGCCAGCAGCAACATAATTTGCAGCATTGTCCTTTA
Source organism: Pinus taeda (assembly GCA_000404065.3). Classification (NCBI taxonomy): domain Eukaryota; kingdom Viridiplantae; phylum Streptophyta; class Pinopsida; order Pinales; family Pinaceae; genus Pinus; species Pinus taeda. The sequence continues at coordinate 46,594 of APFE030520628.1, forward strand.
TGACTTGGACAACATGTTTTGCACCCACCTCCAAAATAAACACATCCAACAAATCACATAAAGTTTTTGCATCTTTGATATGTGAAGATGCATCGACAAATTTCATAAACATTGTCCCCTTGGGACAACTAACCAAGAAGTTTATAAGGGCTTTCCCCTTTTGGTCAGTCCAATCATCTGACATCACATTGCATCCTGTTTGTGCCCATGATGCCTTAAGCTCCTCCAATCTTTTGGTGCAGTCAACATTTTCATCTTGAAGAATCTGACCTTTAAAGTCATCATAAGAAGAGATTTTGTACCCTAGGCCAACAATTGCAATAGCATAAACAACATGTTGGAAAAATGAATTATTCCTTGCAACGCTGAAAGGAATATCACTCCAAAGGAAAAATTTGCCCAACAACTTGTCAGCTTGTTCTTTTTCAGTTTTTTTAAGCATTGAAGTGATAGATGGTTGTGACCTAGGCGTGGTTCTAGGAACAAAAAATGATGAGGTAGCTGCCTGGTTGGTTGTAGATATTGATACTGAAGTAGAACCAGTTTCACTTCTTTGTTCACCTGAGCTTAACACCCTCCCTGCTAGTTGCTTCTTCATTTCTGCTTTGGCCACTCTCTTGTGCTCTAATTCTTCCAATGATTTCATGGCTCTTTGGATGATTTTTGCATTTGTATTTGTGCAAGGCCTACATCAAATCTAGGGATTTGTGCAAGGTGATACTTCAATCTATAAACCCCCCCGACATATGATGCCCACACAACTTGCAAGTCAAGTTCATTTTATCAAACTCTCTATCAGGTTCACGAAATTCCCATAGAGGGTCCAATTTCCTTGGCATGTTTGTAACTTAGTTGAATTCTTGAGGTTTAATTTAAGATGAAGTTTGAACTTTAAAGTTGAACCTATGGCACAATTAGTATTACAAGTTACAAAAATAAAAAAAAAATTACATACATGACACAACACATTGAATTTTTGACAATTTAACAAACAAAAAAATCCCAATTCAATCTAAAACAAACTTTCTCCACTCTATGCAACAAAAATGAAAAAAAACACCATCAAATCCACTCAAAAATCTTTAATAAACAATGGGTTATAGAAAGCCAAGCAAAAACAAGAAAAAAACCAAATCAAAATAGCCAAATTTGGTGCCCATACTTGGAAAGCACGGTTTGCAGGAGAAATTTGATCCAAAGACGAAGTTCTCTTGCTTTAGATGCTAAAATCTTCAAGCTTCCTCCTCCTCTGGCCTAGTAGACGCCTTCCAGGGTTCCTCTTCTCCTCAGCTCTCAATCCACCAGGGTTTTTCTCCTCCTCAGCTCCCAATCCACCAAGGTTTTTCTCCTCCTCAGCTCCCAATCCATGCCGCTGCTGCTGTCTGTTCAAAATGAAAAACAAAAATTCATTTTTTGCCCTATAAAACCTGCTGTCCACCACCCCTGCGATTGTTGCAGATTGAATCACGATTAATTCGTAATAATGGTGATAATTTGAAGTTAGCGCAGTTATTTAGAGATTTTTTCCGATTTTTTTTACGTATTAATTGGGTGATAATATCGACATTTTAAAATAACCGCGATTTTTCGATATTATCGCAATTTTCGCAACACTGCTCGACACCATCCGACAATAGTCTATCTTGCTACCACAAAAGTAGGCTCCCATAACAACGTATTGATCCAAGAGGTGGGCTCCTCAAGGATCTTGCCCATCTGTAGCTCCTTCGAACTACAACTCCAAATCCTGGAGGTATCTCGACTGTCATGGCGAACTCCTCCTCCTCAATCTTTGTGGGTGCAACCTTCGGATCGTGCTTCTCATCTTTTTCCTTTTTCCTGAGAGGACACTGTGTTGCTAGTGAGCCATTTCACCACACCTAAAGCACTTTATCTTCGAGATGTCCTTCTTCCGCCTCCGCTACTCCTGCTACCCCTTTGATGCAAGGGATGCATTCTCCTCTTCTTCCTTGGGCTTTGACCCACTACTGCTGCTTCCGTCAAGCTTACACTTGACTAGATCTCTCCTCAACTCCTCTTCCTTAAGAGCTGCCCACATCTCATCCCAATTCGGCAAAGTCTCCTTGCCCAGGATACTCTGGACAAAGACTTTCGACTCATTTGAGATAGAACTGAGGGCTAGTCTAACCAACTCAGAATCTTGAGGTGTAGACCCCACAACTAATAACTCATCTCAGGTTTGCTGAAGCTTCGTGAGGAACATATTTACACGCTCCCCCTTTTTCATCTGTGAAGATTTTAGTTTATGCTCTAAGTACATCTTCCGCTGCTTGGAAGATCCTTGATTCAACGTAGACAATGCATCCCACATCTCCTTAGCAGTCCCTCTGCTAGCAATGTGATAGACTACATGATCCTTCACTTCGTCAAGGATCATTCTCTTTGCCTTCACCATTTCTGCATTGTACTTCTTTAGCAGATCCTGATACGCAAGAACAACCACCACGCTGTCCACATGTCTTGAGAGCATTCTCATCTAGAAGGAATGACATTCTTGCCTTCCAGATGACGTAGTTGGATGCCCCATCCGACTTGTCCTGATCTCTCAAACCATTGGTTGCCATTTTTGCCACGAAAAACTCTTGAATTTCTCCTCTCTTCTTCTTACTGTTGCTGCTCAATCAATAAGAAAACAAACTTCTTGGCGGGAAGTCTACTAAGGAAAAACTCCCTCACTGTGTTTCTCTTCTCTTCTGACGTCTTTATGCCCAGCAAAACAACTTGTAGAAAAATTGTGTCCCACCGACTCTTCCTCACGTTGAGGCTTCAGGGCTTCTCCCTCTTCCACGACAAGATTTCGATCTGGAAGCCCTTTTCTATGTTTTCTCACTTAGAGAGAGACTGCTTCAAAATTCAACCCTCCAACTAGGACTGCGCAAACCCCTCTGGGATTCGAATTGCTGCCTCTTGCAGCTTTTTCGACCTCCTTTTCTGCTCAATGCTGGGTTCTCTGGCACTGTTCTTCTTGCTCCACTTGCACTAGCTCTGATACAATGTGAAAATTCCTTAAACCATCGAATTCCTATTGCAACACTGAAGATATTTCTTCTACTTGTTAAATTTACATGAGCAAGTTATTTGCAGTTTCCTACGACATATATCGAAATACATATACGAAAACCTACGCCAATCAAATTATATGCCGAAACAAGAACAAAACAATAGAGAAAGATACAACACACATGACAATTATTTTTGGACAAATGTCCTTGGAAAAACCCAATGCGGGAAAATCGGTGCAGTATATCTGAGGGTTTTTATTATTATGCAATAGTTTTTTGAATACAACTTCTGGATGCCCTCCCGACAATCCAATTACAACAAAATATTATTGACAAAAGAAATTTGTGAGATTACCTCACTCTACCTAGCAAGTCCTAATTGATCTGACACTTGAATTGCGAGTTCCCTGACTACTTCTACATTGCCCTCACATGGGCCCTGCATTAGCCTCAAAGGCCTTGTGTCACCTCAACACTAGATCGATTTGCTCTCTCGGAGCTCTGACTTCAACCCTCCAGCTTAGGACTGTTGGAAACACTGAGAAGGGGGGTGAATCAGTATTCCTTATCAATTAGCACTTTTAAATCTTTTCTGAGCATTAGTTAATCTTCAATTATTATTCATTTTTATGCAGTAATAACAGTAAATAAAAGAACACAATGGGCATAAGAATTTTAGGTGGAAAACCCCCTTCGGGTCAATATCCACCGAACGCTTTTCTAATAAATTCTTTAATCTTCATCTCCAACTGAAATGAAAGCAACAACTTTCTAGAATTCTAGAAAAGCATTCTTCTCTAGCTCCCATTAGAAGGATGCCCCAATGCCCTGGTTTCTTCAGTAATCAACTGAATGGATGCCCTAACATCCTAGCGAGCCATAACTTGCCCTAGCACCACCTTACCACCCTGAAGTGTTCATGGGCCCCAACCTATAGGCGACTTCATACACCTACCTAACACCTCCTTGCCACCCTATAATGACTGAAATGAGACAAGAGTGTGGATTCCCGTACCAGGGACAACGATCCACAATACAATATGATTTACAATGATTTTGACCGAACACCCAATCACACTATGACCTGCAACCCAACCATGACATCATCCCAACAGAGACTCCTATACCTCACAATAATGCCTTTTCGACTTTAGGCAGATTGACTCTTTTACAATAATGACTCTTCCAATGATAAAACTTTTACAAATGACTCTTTTACAACTTTGCAATGATGACTCTTGGCCTTGACACTTCTTCACAATATGCAGATGGCTGTCATGTCTTCAAAGGATGTCTCGTTGATTCTTGGCCTTGATACTTCTTCACAATATGCAGATGGTGGTCATGTCTTCAAATGATGTCCTATTGCAATGCCTCCTTTGGTTTGATACTTCAGCTCTCGAATTCTTGCTTGATGTTGTACTTGAATCTTCTTCTACTTGCATGCAAAATTTGCCTGGCGAAACCAATACTAAAACAAAACAAAATACCCTTTAACTTACCTCTGCCTGCAAAACACATATAAGTGCATAATAATGAATAAATACAAATTAAAATTACATTGCGTACCTGAAGTGTGCTTGTCACTTTTATTGTTGACTTGTTGCAACAGTAGAAAAAGACTCCCACTCTTGATATAGGCCTGCAATCTGTGCAAGACTATATCCAAAACTGACCTAAAGATATATACAATAAAAACTGATGACAGACCTTAGACTTGTGATGGACCAAGTTCTAAGTACAACAACATAGACCATTCCATCAACTAATGACAAAACAAGTAACATGAACTTACAACATCATATCGATTTAGCAAACTTGGTGTAGCATCAAGAATATGTAGCATAAAATGTGTAGTATCAAGAATAGGACATCCGAAATACTAATTGTGACATATAGAGACATAGAAATATAACCGAGACACTGTATATACTTACATCATCCTACAAAAACATATGTCAGAGATGATACTCAAAATTCAAATGTAAACACTAATCATACATACCTTACTGTAGGAGACTTACCCTTGATTGTTGATGTGTGGTCCTTACTGCAGTGATCCTTGAATGCATGTTTTTTCTTGCATTCTAGGAGCTCCATATTGAATCTGTTGTATCTATGTAATTTTGGATCTCCAAGGTCTAAAATTTCGTCCTGTGGTAGCCCTCTGAGTCCTCTTTCCAACCCCACATGTTTGATCAAGATTGGATTCTTCAAGAAAGAGTTATGCCCAATCTCCCACGATGACCTGATTATAGACCAGTTCAGTAGAGTGAACTTGTACGAAGTGCCACGTGTCATAGTTACGACCTTAGGTCTTGAAAACGCTACTCAACAAACTACAGTCCATCCTCTTTCTGTGACTATTTACGAAATTTGAATCCAATGCTCAAAGAGAAAGCTATGAAGATTTTCCCAATGTCACCTGTTTGACATGGAATTCGGGAGTGCAAAAATCCTAACTTCCTCATATCATATTTCCGAAAATATAGCGAACCAAGATCTGAAATTTAGTCACGAGGTTCATCAAGATTTCGGCTCAAATGGGTTTTAATTTTAGCTTCTGAAGCTTCGTATAAAAAATGTTATAGTGAAAATGCCACGATGGTGTGTTTGAAGCCACAAAATCCCTACTAGAGGAGGATATGAGGGTCATTATTTATATGAATGTCTTGAGTTGAGAGGGTCCTCAACAAGTGAACATTGGAGGGATTTTAGGAGCAAATTTTTATTAATTATTGACTTTTCAATGACCACAACCAATTATGAGTGCCATGCCACAACTCCATAGGGTTTTAGCCCACTATTTGGGGTTACTAACTTCAAACATGAATATCTCTCAAACTGTGAAGAATTACTTGGCATTGCATATATCAACTGAAACATCTCGACGAGTAGAATACATCTAGAAGATCATTGACTCAGAATAGAGTAAGTTGTCAAGTCAAAATGCCCATGCAAGATCGGGTAGCCCCTGGTGCTGCTTGGGTTGACATCAATGACAACCACTGATCAACAAGAACGTCAAACCCCAACAAATTTTTAGACTTCTGCGTGGAGGACTGCGTTGCCTCTGCATGAGCCCTTCTGGCTTAGTGTCAACCCCTCCTGGGTACTGCGTTGCCTCCTTTTGCTGTCTCTCTGCCTCTTTGTTGCATATCCTTGGCTCAGGAGAAGATTCTCCAACCAAACTATCTCTGCCCCTCACTGCAAAAGCTCACTATCGAAATTCTCTCGGCAGCTACTCTGCTTCAGAAAATCGAATCTCTGAATTCACTCTGCGTGTCTTCCAAATGACCCTCAAGCTTCCTTAAATAATCTCCTTGTTGACATTCAACGGCCTAAATTAGAAGCTAATCAATGGCTAAGATCATTTATGCTTCATCCTCGCCTTCTTCTAGAAGTTACACCCACAGTTAGATTAATACCCATTAATTATTTTAATTTCCTAAGTTTAGACTTAGGGTCCCATTAAAAATAATTAATTATTTTAATAAAAGTGTGTCCAATTGGAATTTCCCAAAACGCTTTCTGTATTCTTTGGAATACATGTGCCTAGGCTTCCCTGTAAAATCTGAAATTTAGAGCGCATCCGATGCTACTAGAAATCAACACCTCGCAGAGGCAGCAATTCTCGAGACCACCTGCATGTAATTCATAGCACTCAATTGCCTAAGCTATCCTAACAGGATAAATGTAAGTAGTGTTTTAGGAACGTCCTAGTGTAAGTTTGTGGCGTTGGCTCACAAGCTAATCTTGAGATAATGTCCAAAATGAAGGGCAAGGCACATTTATGAGACCTACTGGGGCTGTTGTAGCATTAAATAGGTTATATTTCATGTGATCCAGGTGGATATTGGTGGCCACCCGCTAATTCCACTTGGATCCCCTCTAGTGCTTCTTTAAGTTTTTTCAGTTTCCTTAATTATAGCACAGTTTACTATTTTTAGCAGTTTTTTGGGTCCTAAACTTTCGGAGCCATTTTGAGGCCCTAAACGACGTTTTTTGGGAAATCTACCGACAAGCGATTTTTTGACAAAAAAATCGTCTTTTCTGTTGTAGTCCTCAGAGAGATCTTTCCAACGGGCTATCATGCGCATCAAACGGAGATAATACGACCAATTCGTGACCCCGGAAAGTTGATGTACCAACTTACCCAAAAACGGGGCCCACAATTTGGCTTTTCATCTTCTAGGGTTAGGTTTTGGAATGTGAAGGGTTTTCCATTGTTTCTCAACAATAAATAGGCCTTTGAGCCTCATTGTAACACAGTTTAGAGGCATGTAGCCACACATCTCTTCTCAGAGATAAGCTACCATCGCCCTAGCTGGTTTATTTCCATTCCTGGTTGTAAGCATATTTCAGTATTTTCCATTAATGAAATGAAGTATTATTTCCGCTGCATCTTTGTGTATATGGTTATCTCTGTATTTTGTTGCGTTCCTGTCTAAATCCGGATCAAATATTTATTAGTTGGATTTGAATAGAAACAATTGGGGTTATTCATTTATTGATATTGTTGACATACAATATATGTCATTAGGGTTATACATAAATCAACTTGTTTGTGTTGTTAATAGTGGTTCCACCTCTGTTTGGTCACTTGAAGAAATCGATAATTTTGAATTTGGTCAACTCTCAAAAGAGCGAAATCTGGAATATTTTGAAGATGATTGGGGGTACAAATGGTCATTTCTTGAAATTTTCTCTATGGATATAAATAGTAAATGTTGAGGTTACCTACCTTTGCACATAGTTGAAGAAAAATTCCTTATGTTGCATTTGTCCAAAGTGCAGTTAATGGTGTATGATTTAGTGACTTATTGTGCAAAACATCAATTGTTGATGAATTGTTCATGCTGGAAGCCTCATGCTTCTATCTATAAACGGTTGAATATTTTTTTATAATGTGATTGAAAATGGATTTTTTTTCTCTTATTCCAAATGAACATTCTATTGTTGACATACCTCCACTACCTGTGGATGTATTGAATTAGCCTTTGAGGCTTAAACATGCTTTTTTATTCATATTGCTTAAGGCACTATGTATGTTTAATGTTATTAAGATTTTTTTTAAGGTAATTGTAATTCACATTTTGAAGTTATACTGACATAACTATGCTAAATTTGGAATGTGGTTTATGCTTCTTTGCTTTTTGCAATTTGTAGAAATGGAAACATTATCCTACTTATTTGGAATAAAGGTTTTGTTTCTACGAATCCATAATTTGCAAAACTTCTTATTGTACCGAATGAAAACCTTGCAAGTGTTTGGTTTTGTCCATGTTGATATACAAGTTGTTTTTGTGACCTCTTCTATTATCTATAAGGGGATGATTATTCCATGTGTTCAAACTTTGTGGTGGGAAAGGTAATTTTTGAAATATTTCTTTTGTGTGTATATCCTCGAAATTTGAAGGCGTATTTGTTAGTATTTAGTTTTTTGAAGATTGAAGAGTAGATATTAGCATCCAAGGAAAGTGAAAAACAAAATTTGAACTGACTTTAACTTTATCATAGAAATGTTGAGTGAACTAAGAAGTGAGAGTAATGCGAAAGGACCTTGCTCTATTGCTACATGGCAATGATCAAATGAATACCTACAACAGTGGTATGAGAAGAATAAGGAATTCATTAAAGCACAGAGTAGAGTTGCGTACCAATGAAAAAAAGAGCTTTAGAAAATCAAGGAGTACTCGTAAATCGTAAGTATGAAAAGAGGAGTGGTTTACTGCAGCGAATATTTTCTTTTGATGCTCATTTTCATTGATGGTTATGATGTGAAAGAACTTATATTTTTTCAAGCTTTACTAACTTTCATCTTCTTTGGGAACATTTTGTTTGAAAAGGGAGTCTTCATATGAACGACGATGTTATATAGTGTGAAAACAATGAAATAAATGTAATTTTGGGAGTTGCTAACAATGGTAGGAATGAACAATTTCCTGAAATGGTTCAAAATTTGGGAGATGGTGTTGGAGAATAGGGTCAATGCTTTCCTAGTAGAAACTATATTGTTAATATAGTTACCTCTGTTGAATCTATATGTAATGTGTTTGTCACAACATTGTAAGCAGTTTAAGTTTTTTTTCTTTTGCATGCTTTTTTATTCTTCTTCATGTGAAGTTTTTATTGTTGTATTTTTTTCCCGCATTGTTTGTCCATAATAGTGTCGAAATGATTATTGACTGGAAAATATATTCAGAAGCAGTGCAACCTTTATTTGTTCCTAAATGTGAGGGTCAACGACCAACTTGTCAAACTTCACAAAACGATGAAATATATGGCCTGACTAACCATAAATTTAGAAACTTCTATATTTAGGTAGGAGAACATTTTGTTGGCATGTTTGTTTGCATTGTTGTTAATTGTCTCCAAATTTTGTTGCTATTCCATATATTTTCTCAAATGTTGTATGTTTTGGAACATTGTGTTTACAAAGGGATGCTTGATAGAAGTGAGGACCTTGGGGGTCGTGGAAATGGTGGAAGACATGATATAATGGTGTTGCCATTATGATACATATGTTGTACTTGATGGCAACCCACTCATCTCAGATGATAAATTATAGTGCAGCAAAGTTATTTTCTAGTTCACGCACTTTCATGCAGAGAAAAGTTCCTTTCATGCAGAGAAAATTTCACACACTTTCATGAAGAGAAAAGTTCACGCACTTTCATGCAGATAAAAGTCCACGCACTTTCATGAAGAGAAAAGTTCCTTTCCTGCAGAGAAAAGTTCATGCACTTTCATGCAGAGAAAATTTCACACACTTTCATGCAGAGAAAAGCGCACGCACATGGGAAATCTTATGGTTGGTTCATGGTATTAGTCCGACAGTTTTTGATCCTATGGTTTTGGTCCATGGT
>APFE030520633.1:0-13866 GCA_000404065.3 Pinus taeda
GGTCAACCACCTTGGTGGATAGGTGGGACGTCGGGGTGGCGTGGGGTGGGGCCAGCGAGCTGTCAGGGTGGCACGGGGTGGGGCCAGTGAGCCGTTGGGGTGGCACGGGATGGGTACTGGCGCCCCACCCTGCGCCACCCAGGTGGCCCGTCGGCCCACCCAGGTGGCCGTCTAATTCCCGGAATTGGACGGCCACCTTGTTCAGGTGGGTGGGCCACTGGGGTGGCATGGGGTGGGCAGTCACGCCCCACCACGTGCCACCCCGTTGGCCTGCCAGCCCGCTCGAGGTGGTCGTCCAATTCCCAAAATCGGATGGCCTCCCAGGCGGGCAGGCAAGTCGCAGGGGTGACGCGGGGTGTGTGGCGACGTCTCACCCCATGCCACCTTGGTGGCTCGTTGGCCCACCAAGGGTGGCATAGGGAAGAGGCTCCTAACTTAAGAGAACCAGGTTGTCCTTCCTTACAATACTACTTTCATGAAGATAAATCTAAGAGCACTAATTAACAATGGCTTATGATGTAGAAGATGTAAAAGAAGAGGCTCCTAACTAAGAAGGTCCAAATTGTCCTTCTTCACAATCCTACTATATCACAATCACCATTGCTTCAAACCAAAAATGCATAAATAAATTCAAATGAAAAATGGAGAATGAAATTCAGTTTTAGTTCAAGATCAAATAGAAGGGGAATTTAAATTAAATTACTTTGTGTCCCTTCATATGTAGACCAATATTCATTCAGTAATCATCACACATCTAAATACATTTGAAACAAAAACTAGTCTATGAAAACTATGAAAATTGAACCAAGAAGTGTACTTAGCTTGGTGTGGGGGCCCTCCACCCTTGCCTTGCACACTTGAAGAAATCTCAGCTACAGCAACTTTAGTAAATAAACCAAGCATGAACAACAAATTGGAATGAAACAATTTCTTCAAATTAGCTCCCAACTCCAATTATACAAAAGTTACATACAAATTCTATTACAAAAGCCATCAAAGTCTTGGCTTTAAATAGAGGTTTTATGAAACAAACTGATCTATAATCTTTCTAACAATCATATCTACTCATATCCACCTATATAAGTCAAACTCATCCAATTCATCCCAAGAAATATGGTCAATCCCATAAAGTCTCAAAACTACCCTATTTCCTAGGGATTTTCTGGTGACTAGTCATGTTTGACCAGCCTTGACCAGGCCTAATAAAGCTTGTTCTGACCGAACCAAGTGGAGTTGGCTTAGTCCTAGTTCCCAAGCTGTCCATCCATGCATCAAATCGAGCCCAAGTGTCTTGCAAACATGTCATCCACATAGCTATTATGGGAATTTTTTATTCAGTCCAAAATTGCACTTGAAACTCAATTTTCATAAAAACTTCTAGAAATTGCAAAATTAAAATTAAACAACTGAATATGCATAAAATACATCACAATGAGATGGATGTGATGGAAAAAGGATTGACAATATAAGGATTAAGTAGGTTTCCCTAAGCAAAAATAGACCAAAACTGAGGGCCAACACGGATCTATATATATATTTATATAATATATATACTATATATATTATTTATTTATATATATAATATTATTATTATATATATATATATATATATAGCGATTATTTGCAAAAGAGTTTGCTACATAAAAATAACAAAACTTGTGTTCCGAGACACGTGGCTTTACAAGCCTACATAGTGCAGAAAATAGACTAGAAGTTGGCTATACGCCCACTTGCTGCTCATGATAGCACAAGATAGCCCTAATCACTCGGCCTAGCAGTCAATGCAGTCTGGAAGATACTCCTATTGTGTGCCTCTGGTAGAGAAATGGCACCTCATCGATCGAGGTATACTCTGGAATGCCCCTCGTAAAGCTTTCTAGGTTCCGCTCAACCTCGATGATGGGATCTGCTCCTTCTACATATGGGGGACCATCCTCAATTTGGCATGCCACTCACCTAACTATTGGAGAAACCCCTGGAGGTCTCTCTGGTCCCATATCTGCACAACATTACAAATCAAATCTCAGTACACATAAAAAAAAATGATATAAACTTTTAAAACTTTGAAAAATAGTTTTTTACCCAAATCAGTCCATTGTTCCCCTAGAGGAAGTGAAATATCTAGATCTCCTTGGAAATTCATCATTGCATATGCCCAATCGTCAACCATTATTAGCTTCTAACGTAGCCATCCGAAGAATGTTGGAGAGAAAGACATCTATTGACCGCCCCCATGTCATGGCACCAACTCTCCCCATATTAGCAAATGAGGATCTCTAGGTGCTGGTGATTCCACTTCCAACCATTGGTAATGAAATAATGGCACATGTTCACGGATGAACACCACTAGAATAGATTTGAAACCAATTTGTTTCAAATTTCCCCTCTTGCACTTGGTTAATTGGCATTTCGTGCATGCCAATAAACCTTCACACCAAATGAATATTGTGGGATTTAGGCATTCGATCGCGTAGTGGAAGTGAGACTTTGACGCCTCATGTAATGCTCGTGCCCCTACTATTCAGGCCATAGTGTGTAGGATGGTTCACAATGGAAAATTGTCGATGGTTTCTTGGTTGATATTCCCGCTATTAACCTTTTTGTCTCCTGGACAATGTCTTGCAATGAGCATGTCCTTTCTCTCTCTTCCAGATCGTGACCCTGGTAGTTGTACCTGTTGTCCCTTTCTGGACAACCCAGTAATGAAGTAGATATCGGTGACCTACCTATTTCAAGCTATTGATCCCCAAACATAAACATTTGGTGACCTACATCCCACCCACTGATCAAATGCTGCAATAATTTGGGTTGTTCTCTGATCCCGGGAATCAAGAAGAATTTGATCAGTCCACATGCTCGAAGGGCTTCTATACAGTCATCATTCTACATTTCCTGGTGGTACTTAGCTTCATGACCCCTCTCTTGCCACCCGATTGTTGAGCTAATTTATTGACTAAATTAACACAAGTATTTAATTATCAATTCAGGTTTGTAAAACATGGAGGCAAATCCACTGTATATGGACATCAGATATAATCAATTTTAAAATATAAAATTTGGAGATTTAAATAAGTTACAATATTACAAATAATAAACTATTTTTAACAATTTCTCTTCATTATGTAATAATGAGGGAGAGGCTCCTAATTAGGAAGAACCAGTCTCCTTCCTATCAATACTACTTTCATGAAGATAATCTAAGAGCACTAAATTACAATGGCTTTTGTGCAGACATGTAAAAGAAGAGGCTCCTAACTAAGGAGGTCCAGATTGTCCTTCTTCACAATCCTACTATATCACAATCACCATTGCTTCAAACCAGAAATGCAGAAATAACTTCATATGAGAAATGGAGAATGAAATTCAGTTTTAGTTCAAGATCAAATAGAAGGGAAATTTAACTTAAATTCATTTGTGTCCCTTCATAGGTAGATTAGAATTAAACCAATATTCATTCAGTAATCATCACACATCTAAATACATTTGAAACAAAAACTAGTCTATGAAAACTATGAAAATTGAACCAAGTGTACTTAGCTTGGTGTGGGGGCCCTCCACCCTTGCCTTGCACACTTGAAGAAATCTCAGCTACAGCAACTTTAGTAAATAAACCAAGCATGAACAACAAATTGGAATGAAACAATTTCTTCAAATTAGCTCCCAACTCCAATTATACAAAAGTTACATACAAATTCTATTACAAAAGCCATCAAAGTCTTGGCTTTAAATAGAGGTTTTATGAAACAAACTGATCTATAATCTTTCTAACAATCATATCTACTCATATCCACCTATATAAGTCGAACTCATCCAATTCATCCCAAGAAATATGGTCAATTCCATAAAGTCTCAAAACTGCCCTATTTCCTAGGGATTTTCTGGTGACTAGTCATGTTTGACCAGCCTTGACCAGGCCTAATAAAGCTTGTTTTGGCCGAACCAAGTGGAGTTGGCTTAGTCCTAGTTCCTAAGCTGTCCATCCATGCATCAAATTGAGCCCAAGTGTCTTGCAAACATGTCATCCACATAGCTATTATGGGAATTTTTTATTCAGTCCAAAATTGCAGTTGAAACTCAATTTTCATAAAAACTTCTAGAAATTGCAAAATTAAAATTAAACACCTGAATATGCATAAAATACATCACAATGAGATGGATGTGATGGAAAATGGATGGAAAATATAAGGATTAAGTAGGTTTCCCTAAGCAAAAATAGACCAAAACTGAGGGCCAACACCGATCACCATTTTGGACTGGTTTTTATGCAAAACATCAATAAACCAACATTTTATGAGCATCCATGGAGAGAAAAATCAATATTGACTATTTTTCATGGAGGATTTTATTTCAAAAAATTTACCTCGGCGCCAATGTATCTGTTTCAGAATTTTTTCGTGCTACTAGTGTGAGTGCCTAATTGGCCTCAGGGTGAGAAGCGCAACCCCAATGGGTGAAACTCGTGCTGGTCACCCACGATGTACATTTTTAAAAAATCCTCCTTACAACCTACCCTATGGATGAAAATTCTTAAAATGATAGCCAAAATGAAGAGGAAGGGCAAATCTATTACCTATAACAAGCGGCTCCACAAATGGTGTCTTGGATTGCTCATGCTCCTTGCCTGAAATTCAAGGTAAAATGAGGTAAGAATTCTCCCACAAGTGAAAATTGTTAAAACGGTAAAAAAATATTTACTTTTTGCCTTATTTATAGTTTTTAAATAATATTTTTACCAAATTAACGCATACTTCACTCATTTTTTGATATTTTTCCTCGAAATCGGAAATGTGAGTTTCCTTATTCAACGATAAGTCATATCTTCTAGACGACGGTGATTTAAATTGACTTATTCAACAAGTTGTATTTTATCACTTTTTCGGACTCATAAAAAATAAATGAAAAAGTGATCCCTAGTGGAGTCACCATTTTTTTGTGAAGGTGAATCCTCTCTCTGGATAGAAATGATCCCTCTAGCCCAATGAGTGGGTCTAACAACAAGTGAGACAATCTACAATATACTTTCCTAGACTACAATCGAAATTAAAGAAGAGGAAGGAGGCATACCTCGTTCCGATGCTATGATGTATTCATTTGTTGAAGATCTTAATCGCTCGCTCCCTCGGGCTCAATCCTTGTTGCTTATGGTGTTTGAATACCTACATAAGAGACCAAGAACACAATAAAGCATAAAAGTGCAACCAACGTAATTCAAATGTAATCCACTTAGCACATCTTGGAGCATTAAGATAAATGAAGCATTGACACAAACATTTATGGAAAGTGAACCAATAGTTGTATATATTAAGAAACTAAAAAGGGAAGCATACAACCTATGCCTTGATGTTCAGACCTTCCTTTGGGTGGATTTCCAATTCCAAGCAAAGACTGTTCAAGCACTTGTTCTCCAAGCTATAAATGGGAAGAATATAAGCATAATCTTAGGATAGGGATGAAGCAATCAATGACCAACCATTTGGGAATGGATGGTGGTGAATTTATATAAAGGGAGGGGAAGTTATGACCTCACCAAAGATAGAGGAAGGTCCACATCTCAAGGAGGAAGCTCATAGGGATAAGATCAAAGGTTAATATTGGGAGAATTCAACCACATCCATAACTAACAACATCCATCTCATCATTCTGGAAGCCTCTAGATCACAAAGATTCTCCTCCAATTTAGGAAAACTTGCCATAAGGAGGCTAGCATGAGTTTTCCTATGAAAACTCACATTGGTAGTGCAAGTGTATAACTCAAAAACCTGCCATCAACACAGGTAGGCAATGGATCAAAATGCATTGATGCTAGAAACTAAGTTTTAAGGAAACTTTCTCCAGAATGATTTTCGGGCAATTTTCCTTTGATTCTTTAGGGACGTTTCAGTTTGTATATCATGATGGATATTCTGCACAGTAGTCAATTCTTTTGGAGACATTTTTGGATTTTTATATAATTATTTATTGGTCTCTATCTTTTGACATTTGATATAGTAACTCTCATATTATTTGAAGAGACTTAATAGTATGAAGGATGGATTTATGTAAAAATATATCAATAATTTCCTTTATTTTAATAGATATAAATTGAGTAAAATATTTTGAAACCAAGTTTAAATTTTAGAAAATAGTGTCAGGGTGAGGATATAAACAGTAAAAATCCAAAGGTGAATGTTGTGATGGATGCAAATCTATAAGTATGATATTATCATCATTGTTTCACTCTGTTTGTCTATTATGGTGATTGCGACAACTTAATATACCCCTTTAGACACAAGGATAGTATCATGATATAGGGTGTTGATCAAACTCACAAGGGAGTCACCAAAATTATAATAAGGTAACCTACTATATCATCTAGGTTGCATCAAACACCAATAGCATTGCCCACACATTCTCAATATGGTACTATAGGTATCGAAAGTGTCATTACCTTGGTAAATTTCAATATGGTTGTTTTGGCATTGTTAGCACCTTAATTGTAAGTTGCACTTGGAATTTGCATCCATGGAATTTCATTGAGAATAGTAAAAATGTGATTTTGTGAAATGTGAGACAAATTAACTAGCTCATAAGCATAGCTAAATTAATTTATATTTCTATTGTTTTCTCATATGCCCAAAAGAAGCCAACTCATGATGCATAATATAACTACCTTGCATAAAATAAATGAGGCTTGTACAACCTCAAAGTCCCTTTATTCTCTAGTACATCTAGCATATAATTGATGTATACAATGTAGAAATGAGGAACATGACATTGACATTCTTATGCAAATGTTCAACTTATGATATTGGAAAGGAATAAATTTCAAGAGTTCCCTTTGCCTTTCATAAGAATCTATGCATATCTTTGTAATTCGTAGAATACTCTTTTGTTATTGTCCAAATTTTATTTTTCTCCCATGTTTATCGTTTGACTTCCTTCATGGGTTTATGTTTTACTATGTTGTAAAGCTCCCCTATAACACCCCACTCCACATTTACCCATATTTACAATCTCTCCAAGGTAAACATGAGCCAAGAGTTACTATGCATGACCCGATATCCAACTTCCAGTTATTAAAGTGGGGCCTACTACCTTTAATCTTTACTACAACCCCCAAGAACACTAGATCACCCAGATGTCAAGCAACATCTACTGATCAACTTTTCCTGGAATGAAACTACCTTTTTGACTCACCTCACAACCTAGCCGCACGAATGTCAAGCTATCCATGTGGCCAGAGGGATCCAACAACACGCACAAGTTTTCCTTCATGCAACTACAATTGTAATTTCTCATTTAAGAGGCTGCAACCAGAAACCCTGTTTCGTATTTTTAGGGCTAGCTCCAATCCAATTGCCTAGAATCTCCCAAAACTTTGACATTAACCTAAGAAAAAATAGACCAAAACTGAGGGCCAACATCTCCCCCTTGCTGGTCTTCAAGCATGTCATCATGCTTCTCTTTGTCTCATTGATCTTCTGCCTCTGTATGCTGACCTCCCTTGCTATTCTACCAATGGCTCTGTCCCTTGAAGATGAAGCTTTCTCTTGAGATACCTGTAAAAGGATATCTATGCTTTCATGTACTTCTTCTCTTTTCTTGTGGATGACATTCTTTACCAATATATCATTCTGGATGAGCAACTTCAGACAACAAATAAAACTTGAATTTTGCAATGCATTCCGACACAGGATTCATGTCCCTCTCAAATCAACAATTTTACTCAAAGGATCCAATATCCAGTTTCCCTTACATCTCATTAAAAGAAGCAATTTTTTTTATGTCCAGGCATTCACTTTCAATTTAGCCACTCGTTTACCCATGCAATCTATAAAATAGGGGTTGAAAGAACCATAAAAATATCCCAAACATAAATGAATTTGAGAAAACTACTCATGAGGAGCCTAGTTAGGCTCGTTCTGAAGAAAACCCATGTTTTAGTTTTTCAAATTTCAGTTTCATTTGCCCAGAAAAAGCAATGAAAAATAATAGCTTCTCAAAATTGAAATGCATTTTTGAGATTGAATGATCATTCAATTTGAAATCAATTTTTCTTCAAATGTTTCTCTAGCATCCTGCTTACCTCTTTTCTAATGCCCTTGACAAAGAGATGAGACCAATCCTCAAAAACATGAACAAAGTTTTGATATAAAAAGATTATAAAAACATAATAAACATGTTTTTATTAATCTATTTCTTATATTCTATCCTCTGTTTCATCAAAAAAAAATTTAAAAAACTCCTTTGTCTCTATCTTTGCAACATCTCTATTATGTTCATGCAAACCAGGATTCAATAACTAATCTTTAGAACTCTATAACTATGACCCTTCATCATTCAATGACCAATATAAAACATTGCATTTTTTATACAATCATCATATGCCATTTCATTGCTCCATGACCTATATACACCACTGCACTGTTTAATTCAATCAAAATATGATAATCAATATAAATTTGGCTTTGTGTTAGCAAATATAAATGCAAATCTTTAAACATCAGCCCACACTGTGTTTTTAAAGACCCATTCCTTCATGCATCGAAGTTGAAACTTGATTGTTTGATCATAGAAATGCATGTACAAGTGTAGTTTAGGCTCAGCGAACTACATGTTTTTAAGATTTCACTCAAAACTTTTATTCATTACTTCCAGCATGCAGTCAAACCGTAATAAACATTTTATTGCGTGGAGAACTGGAATCAAAGTTAAAAATTCATTCATTAATCTGAAGCTATATCACTGTGCATTATTTGTGAAAGCAAACCCACTGTGCAGTTAATCTTCCTCTTCTGAAAATCAGATTTAGGGAAGAAATTAATTTCCTGTGTGTTTTGCAATCGTCATCATGCAATTTGAACTGAATTAATGTGGCTGGAGTTTTGTGTTGGTTATCACCCACCTGGAGCTGGAGCTTGAATGTAGATCTTTGATGCCACTATGCAATTGAAACTATGACTGCCACCAACACTTGCCAACTCAGGGTATATTACATAGTCGACTGAGATTTTACACTTCCAGTTACTTAAATGCAAATTTCAAACTTTGGATATTATTAAAAAAAAAAAAAAATCAAATGGATTTCATTTTATTACCTATGCAAACTCAACTTTCCATCTCTGCTCTGGGAATTTATGACTTATTTTTTACCAACAATTTAAGTCCATCACTCAAGCATTTCATAGCTGAGTCACCGAATTCACTCAGCAACAATGCAACGTGAGTTTTGTTTTGGATCACATAGGCTACATGTTTATCCTACTCAAAGTCCTAAGTTCATGCAACCAATATTTATTAACAGACTCTTCGTGGAAGATGCAGAAAACATTTATCTCCAGCTATACCATGATTGTACAATTAAGCCCACTGCCTGTGCATTTAAACTCATGATGTATTCAACACTCCATTTTATTAACAAACTTGGTGATTTCATGGAGGATTGAATTCAATTTACCTGATGAAGTGTCGTGATTCCTCTCCTACGTTTCATAATGTTTTAACGTGCTGATTGGTGGCACAAATGGATGACAAACAGGAGTTGTGCTTTCATATCCCGGCGATCTTTAGAAAAATCCCAAGATTCCCTCATGAACCTCTATTGCATTTATTAAACATCCGATCTTACCTTATTCGTCTGCGCAATCCATGGGATTTAACTCAGCGTTAAATCTTATGTATAACTGCCTTATTTCTACACTGCCTTGCTTAGCTTTGCATTTCTCTCTACGTTTTTTATGGCTCCAACTCCGTTCACGCGATGAAAGGCTCAATCACTAAGTTGGGTTGCATTTTAGTTATGGAAAATAACATTACAGAGTTTTTTTAAATGTAGTTTGACCCTTTTTTTACCTTCCAAGTCATTTTCTGTTCTGCGTACCTGTAGCTGCCATGGTTGCGTCCTTCTCCTCCGCTGTCAAAACGTTTTGCTTCTCTCAACTGTGCATCTTCCATCTTTCCTAAGCCTTAAATGGCTATGATGGAAAAGAAATTTATGGCTCTGAGCTCAACAATGGCAGAGCTCTTCTCTGTTAATATGTACAGGGTTTTTTCTGCTGTTTCAAATGCATATTTGATTGTTTCATATATTTTACCGTGCCCTGGCTAAGCATGTCTTATTGGCTAATTGTAGGTCCTTTTAACCAGTCTCACCTTATCGTTTCATTGATATGCCATGACTTAAACTTGATGGTCATATATATTGCTTTGTTGCTATGTCGATTGCTTCCATTGTGGTTGCATGAACCATGGTTTTGTTTTGCACGCTCACCACTACCCACGGCTGTTTATATTCATCAGTCTTTGAACCCTGCTGTCAGCGCCATACTATGAAATCATATTGTTTCAATGGTTGCAAGCACGTTGTAATTATATCCCCTGCCTTTATATTCTAATATCATTACATAATTTGCCACTTTTGTCATGCACTCAAAGCTTTTATGCTCATTACATTTCCTTTTTGTATTCCCTTTCAAAATGCATATATAATGTTTAATACATTTCCTTTAAAAAAAATGTGCATGTTTGATATTTATTGAAATGATATTAACCTTACCCTTTACCATATGCTTGATATCATTGCATATTTCCATAAGGTTTGCCATTATAACTTCACCTTATCATATCCTTATGTGATGATAAGGTTTAATCATTTTAATTTTGTTTGCTTGATGTTCCATATGTATTGCAATGGTTTCCTTAATTTTAAAATGACCATTTTTAGGTCATGTTTAAAATTGTTTCCATAGGACTAATGCTTGCTTTGTTTGTGTAGGTTCAACTTTTTTAAATCCTCACTTTGATCCCTTTTGCTTTATGGAAAACTACTTAGGCTTAGGGTTATGGAATGTTAGGGTTATGGAATGAATATAAGATGTACATATGTACATTGGATTAGGTCTAGGGTAAATGTAGAATATAAATGTAGGATGGACATAGGCTAATGGGTATAGAATGAGGAAAATGTGATGAATATAAAATATGCATTCATTCAGGTATTAACTCAATTTTAACAAAGTCTAGAAATTTCTACAAAAATGTAAATTTGCAAGAGAAAAATTTTGTACTTATTATTCTTGTACTTCCCTGTAGTATTGGATGAATGCTGCTATTCTTTAACAATATTGGATGAAGTTGTCGTGATCAAATATCGTAGATAGATAGAGCTTATTTATGCCTTTTGTTCTAGCATCCTTCATTGATTCTGGTCCATTGATTGGTGATGTCATTTCAGGTCCCTCTGCAATTGATTCATGATAACTCAGGTCCCCTCTATCATGTACATTTTGATGCAATATATACATGTTTTTTCTAACATTTCAGGTCCCTCTGCAATTGATTTCAAACATATTTCAGGTCCCAACTGCTAACAATACAAGTTCTGTCGTCAATTCAGCTGCACAACTAAGTATCTTTTTGCGAACCTTCCCCCCTTGCTGATGGGAAGACTTGTCCTCAAGTCTTGTTTATTCTGGAGGATGATTCCTGCAAACTCAAACTGAAGAAATGGTAAAAAAAAATAGAGAATTCATATTGGCCAAACAAGTTGGTTTTCCTATATGAATTCGAGTTTGTATTGTGCCACTTTCGTGGATTTTCACAACCAAACTCCTTTATTATTTTTTATCTTTTTCTATTTTTTCTTTTTTCTTTTCTGAATGGAGGTGGGGTATAATGGATTAGGGAAGTATGAAAGCTTATGAAAATAGGTTATATTGAAGTCATGATGTAGTAGTAAGTCTAGACTTCAACATGCTTGGTCATGGAGCTTAACATACAGTATGGATGATGAATTCAAATCATGAACAAATGATGATTATCAAATCATGAAAAATATGAATTCAATATGAAAGGCTTCTTATGATCTTATGAAATGCTTCTTTGGATATTGATGTGACATAGAACTTGACTGATTTTTCTGATGATTAACTTCATGTCTTTTTGCCTTGATCTCGATCATGTTGTAGGGCTTGTTGGTGTTGTTGGTCAACATCTAAGAGCAAGCTTCAAGAGTTTGAGTTTCATTGAATGAACTCAACATCAGGTGAATTTTCACTTTGCTTTGACTTGAGCATTTGTATTCATATTCTGGAATATGAATTTGACTTTGAAAATTACTTCATCCATGGACTTCACTCCTTCATTCTTCCTGTGACCTGCAAAAACATAGCATTTGCCTGCAATACAACATTAGATGATGGAGGAAGAGAGGTGTATAGTCTCTCTTATTCCAATAAATATGTAAAGCATTACAATCATTGCTTAGAAAACAAGTCCAAATATGATAGACAAACATAATGCATTTATTTGCCCCTCTGAGGAATGGTGGCCAGCCTAGACCTCCTAGCGGTATTTTGTTTACAAAATATTCGTTTGATATCCTATTAGAGTGATTAAAAAGCCAAGTTGAAGTGAATTCAGATGGATACCTCCTGTATAAATAGGTTTTCAGAATGACTTAATATTATATGGTAAAAATTATAAGGAGTGCCATTTTTGATAGAGTTGCTTGTTAATTTTTAACTAGACCAACAATCACTATTTGAAGCGTAACGTTTTCGATAAATATCAGATCGATGTGATTCCACTTGGAAATTAAATTATATTCATTTTTGTATTGCTAGTAGAAACAGGTTTTACAAATTCTTAGGCTTGATATCACAAAATTGGTGATGAACAGACCTAGGAGGCAGAGTTTTACTATACTATTTTGAAGACATGCAATCACTAAATGTGGCATAACTTTTGAATTTCACCTCAAAATGGGATGATTAAAATTGTGTCTTAAACTAGACTTTAATATATATCTCCCATATAAATGGTTTTTAAAAGAAGATGATTTGGTATTTCAAATATGCCAATGAACAGTCAAGACCTAGAATTGTCACCTTGCAGATTTTTCGACAAGCAGATAGTATTTCAAGAATAACTTTTTCATATGATACCTGATTGAAGTGATTCAAATTGATTTGGAAACTATATTCCAAGGGCTATCTTCCCTATCAATTTTAGATAAAAATGTTTCCATTAGACACCTCAAATATAGGTTGTACTAACTCTGTCCTCAACATTTCACTTGAGACCTAGTTTTGATTTTGATCACATTTTTATTTGTGATGAAAACTTCAAAATGGATTCCAAAACTAGATTTCAAGAGATATGTAAAAAAAAAATGATTTAAAAATGATCCTATATGGTTACCCAAAATAGGCTTGTTCTTACTGCATTTTTCCATGTAGTCCTTTCAAATGAATATTGAACAATGATTTGAAGAAATTGTTTGAAACAAGTTTATTATGGAAGTCTTATTGCGAATTCATTTGACTTGTTTATTTATTCTATTCTATCCTATTCTATTTTAGAAAAATAATTCATTCTCTCAAGTATAAGAGAATTTCCAGTGCATCCATTTTCCTAACAAGATCATAAGTAAACTCATATCCAAATTTGAAAAATATACTTCAATGAAATTTTGGACATGAAAATTTATTTGATCATAAAGATTTGATGAGAAAGAATGTTGAAGAATGGAGTAGTGTTGTGAGCTATTCTTTAACATCATCTTTTAGATCTTGTCGTTGAAAATGGATTTTGTAGTTTTTGTAGTTTATTATTTTTTTTTTTTTGGGGTTTTTTTTTGAAAACCTAATTTTAGGATTTCTATTTCTAGGCATAAAGAAACACAACTAAGAGAAATGTATACTAGTTAAATTTTTAGTGTTTTTGTTTATCTTCTATTTGAATATGCTGATAATTACCTCCCCGGCAACAGCGCCAAAATGTTGGGCTAATTTATTGACTAAATTAACACAAGTATTTAATTATCAATCCGGGTTTTTAAAACTTGGAGGCAAATCCACTGTATATGAACATCAGATATAATCAAGT
>APFE030520633.1:26434-52687 GCA_000404065.3 Pinus taeda
CACCACTTCAAAGGGGACTCAAATGTAGAAGCAACAAAATCAAAGTATGAGTCTTTATTTCAAAATCTCCATCATGATGTACAAACCAACTTTTTAAGATTACAAATGAAGGAGATTGTACTCCTGTTTATACAATGGAATGGGATAACAAACTCATAATGATGATCCACTAATCTCTCTTTTAGTTCCATACATCTCTCAACCATCTAGACACATAACCCCCTTTTGTCCTTGATCTTCTCCATGAGATCATCATCTTTTCCAGGAGGTTTATCTTTTCAAATTCGAATTTAATCCTTCAAGGCCACATAAAAGTGTCTTGGAAGCTTCCTTCGAACCTACACATGTCACAAAAACAATCCACTTTCCATATATGAAGTAAAATATATTATTTTCTAATATTTAATCAAGAATTTCTCTTAAAAATGCTTGAAAATAAATAATACTTGGAAGATATAAATGATACCCATTAATGATGAATAATAGGGAAAATGGAGTGACAAGGTGGTGAATAGTGAGTGATATAATGGAAGCATAGGTGAAAAATGTATGGTAATGTATGACATTTTTGGAGCCCAACAATAGCAATGCAATTGCCTTACAGTTTGATGAAATAGTCTCATCCTTGCTGACTAAGGAGATGAGATGGAAAAACATGGAGAGCTAGAATGGTGATGCCTTGTCTGTACGAGGACGACCCTAGAACAGAAACAAAAATAAGTCATCGAGTGGGAGATCTAAATCTCCAGGAAAACCTGTAAATGTGGTGTGCTCGAAATGCGAAAAGGAAGCACACTACAAAAGGGACTGTAAATCTAAAGCTCCTGATAAAGGAAATGGATCTGATGATGCTTCTTCTGCAAAGGAAAAAACCACCTCAAATGAAGGTGGGGATGTGTATTTGGCTTCTTCAAGTACACATGTAGATCATGAGGCATGGTTGATTGACTCAGGTGCATCCTTTCACTTCACTCCCCATAGAGAGTGGTTCTACGAATATGATAAATACGATGGTGGTGATGTCTTCTTAGGGGATGATAGGAAGGCTAGAATTTTTGGTCATGGAAAATTAAAGTTGAAGTTGCAAGGTGGAAGGGTTAGAACACTTCCAGGAGTTCTGCATATTCCTACATTAGCCAAAAATCTGATTTCTGTAAGCAAGTTGGATGATGCAGGTGTAAAAACAATGTTCGAGAAGGATACTTGCAAGATGGTTCGAGGAGAATTGGTATTGATGTGGGGAGTTTGGGCTGGAACTTTGTACAAGCTGCAAGGTAGCACTGTTTTTGACGGGTGCAACAGTTTTGTGGTTCGTGAAAGTGGAGAAGAAAACCTAGTGGCCTTTGGAGAGAAGACCATGCTGTGGCATCAAAGGCTTGGACATACTGGAGAGAAGGGCCTTCGAATACTTCATGGTAAATGTATGGTAGAAGGTATGAGTAATAGCTCTCTGGATTTTGATTTCTATGAAAATTGTGTATATGGGAAGCAGAATCGGGTGAGTTTCCCTTGTGGAAGTAAGAGGGGAAAATAGATATTAGAGCATGTGCACAGTGATGTGTTTGGACCTGTGAAGTTTCCATCATTGGGTAAGTCTATGTAGTATGTATCATTTCTAGATGACTTCTCAAGGAATACATGGATATAATTCCTTAAGAAGAAATCTAAAGTCTTTGATAGGTTTAAAGAATTTAAGGCTCTAGTGGAAAACCGGACAAAGAAGAAGATAAAGGTGCTGAGGACAGATAACGGTGGAGAGCTTTGCAGTAAGGAATTTGAAGAACTCTGTAAGAAGTGTGGTATAGCATGGAAAAAGACTACTCCATATACACCTCATAGAAAGGGAGTTGCAGAAAGAAAGAACAAGACGTTGATGGAAAGGGCAAGAAGCATTCTCAGTGGTGCCGGGTTAGGATAGGAATTCTGGGCAGAGGCGGTGGAGAAAACATGTTCCATGGTCAATAGATCACCTTCATTAGCATTGGAGGATAAGACTCCACAAGAGGTATGGACTGGTAAGAAACCCTCTCTTTCACATCTGAGGGTATTTGGATGTGATGCATATGTACATCTTCCAAAGGAGAAACGAACCAAGTTGGATAGCAAATCTGAAAAGTGCATCTTTATTGGGTATAAGGATTGTTTAAAGGGTTCTAAGCTTTGGAACCTGGCAACAAGGAAGGTTGTGTACAACCGAGATGTGGTGTTCAGAGAGGTGAAATATGTTATTAAACATGAAGTCCAACCAAAGCAACCTGAGAAGATAGAGTTTGAGATAAAGTAGGGGGAATCAAACTCTACAGTAGAGGAGGAATCAGAAGATGAAGAGCCACAAACTCTGGGTGTAAGAAGATTAGTTCGAGAAAGAAGGCAGCTAGAAATGTATAGTCCATCTGCATTCTATTCAAATTTTGGTTTATCTATTACTGATGATGATCCCAGAATGATGAAGGAAGCATTAGATTCAAAGGATGGAAAACTCTAGAAAGAGGCCATGGTTGATAAAATGGCATCTTTGCACAAAAATGAGGCTTGAGATCTGGTGGAGTTGCCGGTTGGAAGGAAACCCATTGGCAGCAAATGGGTGCTCAAGAAGAAGACAAATGCAAAAGGAAAGGTGGAGAAATACAAAGCTTCGTTGGTAGCAAAAGGTTATTCCGAGATGCCAAGAATTGAATTTGGTGATATTTTTTCTCCTATTGCGAGGGTAACTTAAATTAGATTACTTTTATCTGTTGTTGTTGCTTTTGATTTTGAGGTAGAATAGATGGATGTGAAGACACCATTTCTTCACGGGGATCTTAAAGAGGAGATCTACATGAAGCAACCTGAAGTCTTTGTGGTGAAGGGTAAGAAAGAACTAGTATGCAAGTTAAAGAAGTCTCTTTATGGGTTAAAACAGTCACCAAGGATGTGCTATTAGAAATTTGATACATTTATACGGGGACTTGGCTTCACCAGAAGCAAAGCAAATCACTATGTGTATTTTAAATTAATTGGTGACCATGTTATTTATCTAGTCTTGTATGTGGATGATATGTTGCTGCTTGGAAATTACAAAGAAATTATCTAGGATTTGAAGACCCAATTGTCCTCCAAATTTGACATGAAAGATCTTAGTGATGAAAACTATATTTTGGGCATGGAAATTCAAAGAGATCAGGCAAAAAGGAAGCTCTAGTTAAACCAAAGGAAGTATGTCGAGACAATACTGCAGAGGTTTAATATGAAGGATAGTAAACCAGTGAAGGTTCCTATTCTTGTAGGTATAAATTTATCTACTGAATAGTGTCCCAAGACACAAGAAGAGGAAGAGGATATGTCCCGTGTTCCATATGCAAGTGCAGTCGATAGCCTGATGTATGCAATGGTCTGTACTAGACCAGACATTGCACATGGAGTGGGAGTATTGAGCAGGTTTATGTCGAAACTAGGGAAGGAGCACTGGACAACAGTGAAGTGGGTTTTCAGGTATTTGTGTGGCACTAGTGGTTATGGTTTGTGCCACCAAGGAAGACCAGGATTGGACATAGTGTTGGATATTCATGGCTTTGTTGATGCAGACTGGGCTGGAGATTTTTATCAGAGAAGATCTACAAGTGGGTATGTGTTTAATCTATTTGGACGTGCAGTCAGTTGGATGAGTAAGAAACAATCTGTAGTGGCACTATCAACTACAGAGGCAGAATACATGGCATCCACTCATGGAAGCAAGGAAGCTATTTGGTTGCAAAGGTTGTGTTCAAGTATGGGGTTAGTACAGGGAGCTATAAGGAAAGGCTGTGACAGCAAAAGTACAATTTTCTTGGTTATCATTCAAAGACAAAGCACATTGATGTTCAGTATCACTTTGTGAGGGATATGGTAGAAGACAAAAAGGTTTTGTTGGTAAAGGTGGACACTTTGAAGAATACTGCAGATGCATTGACAAAATTAGTGAGCTCTGAGAAGTTCTCTTGGTGTAGAGAAACAATGGGCATTTCAAGGCTGGAAAAATGACTAAGCTCTCCTGTGGCTCCCTATGGAAAGAAAACAACAAGTGGGAGAATGTTAGGTTGTGTTTTATTCTTTCAAATTTTTTTGGACCCCATATTAGGTTGGGTAGACCTACCTATGGTTTTCGTTCCATGGTTTTGGACGCGATGGTTTTCAGTCCATGGTATTGGATGCTTCGGCATGTATCAATATGTATTGTAATGTTGAAAGGAATATAATGAAAAATCAAGTTGGTTGTCCTGGTTTTGGGATCCATGGGAAAATATCTATGTATATTTGTTTCATGTGTTGTGCTCTCGTGTTGTTTATTTTCTGTATTTTAGAATTCGTATGCAAGTAATTTCTGTACATGGTTAAAACCTACAAATTTGTTATAGGGGTTTTACCTTTCCTAGGTAAAATGTGTTTTAAACATAGGAAAAGGGGATTTTGTAGAGTAAAATGAGTGATGTAAAGGGAAAAGCGTGTTTTCATGATGAGAAAGGTTTCAATAAGGTGGAATCCAATACTTGATGTCCATGAGTCATTAAGCGGAGGGTCCGATCCCACCAAAAGTCAGAGAAATGCTTTGAGCCTTTATGACTAAAGGATCTTAGTACTGGAGCACATTGTGGGGAGAGAAATTAGTAATATGCCAAATGATGTTTATCCATGATTGTAAAAACTGCTTGTACTTACCCATCTGCTACTTTAACATTTTATTCCTTATTTACATGGGTGCATTTGAGCTTGCAAACCCTTCTTCATTTTTCTTTGAAACAAGAAACTAACTAATTCAAACGTTATTTCATCCAAGAGCTCAGGTTAAATTGTTGAGCTCCCTATCATTCTTTATTTTAATTATTGATTTGCCAAGATCAAACAGTGTGACTAGATCTTTATTCTCTATCTAAAAACATTAAATTTAAAACATGACAAGTCAACATTAAGTTTTTTAACTTATCATGGAGTATGGTATTTTAAACAAGCTACACATAATCATTATTTGCAGAAAAAGTAAAATAGTAGTGGTATTTGAATTTGCACACTTTCATGATCTATTTTTATCTCTTTTGCGGGGTTCATATTTTTCACTTTTTTTCATCTTTGTTTCTTTTTGTCTTTTGATTGTTCTTTTAGGACATACCCTCTTTACATTTTTTAATTTGGGAATACATTTACAGAAAGCCAAAGTATGTACAATATTACAACACTGACCACAGTTAATTCAAAATTATGAATCCTATTATTATAGGACCCTAACAAGATGAGAAAAATAATGTAGATGTTGTTGAAATGAGTATGGGTAATTGGAAAACACCATTAAGGGGAGGGAAGATGAAATAGCATGGAAAATCACTATATGACTTTCTTTTATTTAATTACTAGGTGGAGAAAATTAAATGATATGAAATGACATGTGATAGATTTAACATAAATATTATTTTGCAATAATACAATTAGAAATTATTTTTATGTGCTAATCCTCTTAGGAAGATGTTAAAGGATATCATGAGAGATTAACCTCTAATTCTCATGATAAAACTATTGAAGTTAGTTATGCACAAAGAGAGAAGATACAAAGAAAAAAAGAAAAATATTCAAAAAAAAAACTTGTCTTTTCATTCTTTTGAAGACTATTGCAAGATGCAATAAAATAGAGAACAAAATTGAGAGATGCAAATCACCAAAAATGATATATGGCTAGAGAGAAATGCCCTATGATGGACTATGTTAAAAATGGTTGTGTGATATGAAGACAGTTAGTGGGAAAGAAAGACGAATTAGCATGACAGTGCTAAGGGTTTAAGAGGTGCAAATTGAGAGTAAATTTCAACAAAGATTTTCCTAGAAGTTAGAAGAAAGCTAGAGGGGAACTAACAAGAGAAGTTAGATCAAGGTTGGTGTTGGTGTCCAGGTATGAAATCTATTCACCCTTTTCCTACATTAATTTATCAATTTGGGTGTGTATCCTTTTCAAGGCAATGTGCAAAATATATGCAGGGGAAAGGTTACCATTTGTTACCGACCAACGGTTTGTGACTAATATTCAGAACATTACCGTAAGACTAAAACTTACTACAGTACCTAAGAAAAGTAATTGCAAGAATTAACAATCTGTAACAATAAACATGAAAAAATAAATGACACAGACAGGAAATATGAAGCACCTGATCAGAAGAGCGGGCCTATCTCTCTAATCAGGGTTGTGTTAATCACAGTGAAGAATGGAGAAGCAAAAGAAGTGTTGTTTTGTTAACTGTAAAAGAACTGTTACAATATTGAAGGGAGGATCCCCCTTTACAGGAATATCCTGTCTTTTATACACAGCGAAGGAGAACAACATCTTTCCCCAAAACTTGGTAACCATATGCCCAGAAATACACATTATTTTAGAACGAAACTGACACCGGATGAACATCATTAGAGAATGGTCCAAGAATGGTTCAGGGATCTGTGACTCCAGTTACATGAATTCCTTATGGCTGGTTGTTGTTGTGAATTGCAGATCTGTTGCAGCATGCTGAAAGATCAGTACCTGTCCTCCGAGAGCTATGGTCAGACATGTGTTTTAGTGCTGTGAATAGGCAAAGCCCCATGAGTTTACTTCATTAATAAAATATTCCAATAGATAAAAAATGGGTAATTACCTTACAGGTTTAGCATAGTAAATATGAATGAATAAGTGCAAAAAGGGTAGAAAGAGGGGTGGAAATGCAACAGAAAGATAGACCGATTTGGTGCCCAACATCTCCCCCCAACTAGCCTTCTGCATGTCCTCATGGAGTTCGCCGCCTTTGCAGGTCTGGGTTATGCAGACTGTTAGCTTCCTGGAGTTGAGCGAGATCAAACTCTTTGCCCATCTCTGTCCCTAGAACCTTAAAACCCTTTGAAAAGAGGATTTCCTTCCACCAATCACTCAGAACATTATATGCTAGAGTGTAATCTTCCACTGGCAACCAGATGATGGGGAACTGGAACTAGATTCCCATCCACCGAACCCCACATGTTTGGACACACGCCACATACTTGGGCACTCTGGTGAGTGCTTGTGCAAAATTCGGTGCTCCAAATGGTTCCTTGTTGTAGACAGTTGTAGGTGACATCATCCATCTTTTCTAATAGCAATCAAGGGACTCATCTTGAAATGTGACTAATTGTCTGACACAAAGATCAAGGCACCATTTCTATGTCCTTAGCATCCTTTCCTTATTTCCCTCAATTGCCAAAAAGGTGTTGTATTTAGTGAACATGGTTATTGATCTTTCATGTTCACCTCTTACTATAAATGGCTTTGTAACCTGATTAGACTCAAACATATTAAAAGCCTTTTGCCAACTGATCTGATTAAAAGTGTAAGAGGTGAGAGCCCTTAAATGAATGTCTCCCACATATAGGACCTAGTTGAATTCTTTTTCCAGGCATAGTAGATACCCATGCATGTAAAAATCACACATCAAACGTTGATTTGGCAAGTCATGGCTCCTCAATATGCAGAGGAATTATACACCATCCTCTATTTCATAGTTGATCTCATTCTTGATGCTCTCCATGCATAATAAAAGAAAACGTTCTTGCAAGAATAAAGAATAACAAGAAGCAGTGGAATGACATGTCATCACCTCTCGTGCTAAGTTAAACATCTGCTCCTTATCAGCTTTCAGCTCTACCACTTGCTTTTCCAGCTACTCCATCTTGAGCTGCTGCTTCACACTCCTCAATCTCATGACATCTATACACTCCACATATTCAAAAATGGTTGTGGGGGCTCATTCCTAAGTTATTTTGACCTCACTTTGGTACCAAGCTGCAGTGGATAGTTTCCAAGCCTACACTTCGGCCATTAGGGCATATTCCCGGTCTTTAAACAATCACTCGAATGGGCTTGTTTGAGTGGCAGCAAAGGTTGTAGTTACCTGGTCCCCCTGAGTCCCTACTTCCACTATTGTGGCTTTGGACCTTTTGGCCTGCTGCTTGTATTTCTTAACCCTCTTCTACAATTTGTGTACCTGCTTCCTTAATTTCCTAACCTCCATCTTATGTGTTGGGAAACGAAGGTACCGTGTAACAGTTTTGGGGGCTTAGAGCCTATAAATTAGGATAAAAATATTGTAAAAATTCCAAAATATGCAGAGCGTGAAATGTAATAGATTGATTCAAAGGGTTGTTTGCCCAAGAAATAAGATAGAAGAATAGGAAGTCAGTCGGCTTGCCCATGGTCTGCAAACCATGGGAATGTATAAATAGAGTGAGGCTCTATGGGTAGAAAGTAGTTTTTAGGATGTACTTTTGGATCTGGAATGTAAAGGGTTTTTGAAGAGCAAGGTCTTGAAGCATTTGTAAGTACAAGTCAAGGTGTGGATAGATAGATAGAGGCTCCGCAGTTGTGTGTTCAGAGGCTTAGTCGAGTCCATAGCTATGTGCGCGGATCCCTACAACTGAGTGCGCAGGGTGGATCTGGATGTATTGGTGAAGAAAGTGAATAAAGATAAGTTGATTTTGAAATTCTGTGTTAAATTTGAATTATTGTGGATCTGGCTAATTTATGGTTAATATAACTGGTTTATCTATGCACGTATGCTTATGTTATGAGTCTATGTGAATCTGCATCTTTTCTGGTACACGAACTGGTTATTTCTATTAAATGTTTTCTTAAATACCATAAAAGGTAGATCTAATCTATAAACACCACGTTAATAAATAAGGATTTTCTTGGATCCGGATCTATGCAAGGACAAGTGGTGCAAAGTCACAGAATAGAGTGTGAGCCTTCCACGCCACATTAAGACATCCCAAGGGTGTGGAAACCTAGTTCCAGCACCCTCCCCTGCTACCTTGGGTGAGACCTCAGTCTGCGCTCTGCGGGTTGTTGTCGAAAGGGCCGGTAGCTGTGGGATTTGTTTGGCTAAATACCTCTTCCAAACCTGGGTCAGGCCCATATAAGCCAACATTAAGCCACATTGTTTCTCTAAATTGCAACTGCTATTTTTGTTTGACAGGTAGTCTTCACTGTTCACACAGCTCCACCCATTCTTGCTTAACCAAAGCTTCTTTAGCTTTGGCAACTGGTTCAGTTGGAGGTAAATCCCTCGGGACAGCTTCTGCTACACCACTGTAGGATTTCCTTCCACTACCTGTCCTTCCTTGATTATTTCTTGTTTTATGTCCTTCTCGCTTGGCCTTACCATTGTATCATTCGTCGGGACTGCTTCGCTTGGTCCCTCCTCTTCACCAACAACTTCTTCCTTTTATTGGGGGATCACCATGACTGGTGGTGCCCTTGTAAGATGATCACCTATTGATATGTCTACTGGAACCTCTTCAAGTTCCCCTACCTCATGGATATCCGCTTCTTTTCTCCTTTCAGGCTCTGGAGTGTTTTTCGCCTGGGTAGCGTCTGTACCACCCGGTTGTGGTCTTCGTGATAAATTCAAGGTAGGAGGAATGACAATATCTTCTTCTATGCACTGAGGGGAACGAGATAGCTTTGCTCCTCTCATGATAGAAGAGAAAATGGAAAACTGGCAGGGCTCTTCAGTGTTTGGTCCTGAGGTTAACGCTAGTTCTTGTGGAGCAGCGCCAGCCCCATGCCCTAGTTTTCCCAGAGCTTCCTCCATAGGTCCTAAGGTTCTCCTAGCTCTGAGCTCTTCTTATCCTGGTTCATTCTCTTCCATTGGTCTTATGGTCGGGGTGGTCACGACCTCTTCTTCATTTGGGCTGTCTTCCTCCATCGGCTCCACGGTGGCAGGAGTTCCTTGTGGGGTACCTTCGGCCACAATATCGACCAATTCTCTCATCCCTGCTTGTTGTGATACTTCCTCTATTACTATCATGCTATTGATTTGCTCTGCTAGCTCCACATTTGAGGCTAGTTCTTGTGGATCAGCCTCGGCCATGGTACTAGTGGGCCTTTCTATGTCGACTCCTGCATCTTCCATTGGTTCCACAGTTGCAGCTTGCTCTTGGGGAGTAGCATCTTCTTCAAATTCTTTAGCTTCCATTTCCATCTCTTATGGCTCCTCCTGGTCAACATAGTCGTCTTCTTCTGCATATTCTTCCTCCATTGCCTCCAGTTCATCTTCCCTGGCGGCCAAAGCGACTTCTATCTCTTCCTCTGTGGAATCCCGAAATAGCTCCCACGGAATCAGAATCCATCTAATTGCATTCATTACCAGTAGCTGGACTAGCCCATGATGGGTAACGACTGCCATCACCTGTCGTGAAAGTTGAGCCAAATGTGCCATCAGTTGAAGACTCCTTAGTAAGAAATAAGGCACATTTAATGAAAAGGCCTCTACCTAAGGGAATCAGAGGTGAGCTAATATCCGAAGATGGTATTTAAACACAATGGAGTATCTCCCCTCACAAGTTATATATTTGATGACAAACTCTGCTACCTCTCCCCATGGATGCAGTAATGAGTTTTGGTCATATCCTCGACCCTTCTGGGTGATGCTTTGTCCTGCCTGCAAAAAGACTTCGGGAAACTCCGGGAGGGAAGTCCTCCTTGAAAACCATCTCTATCCATTTTGAGGGAGCCTGCTAACTTCTGCAATGGCTTCCTTTGTAACAGGGACTTCTATCCCATGGACTCGAGAACTTCCTTCTTCCAGGTTGAGTGTGAATTCTACCGCAACTTCCTTAGTGGACTCTCTTAACCTGTCAAAGTAGACATCCAAACCCACATTTTCAAAAACCTGCCATGCCTCCCGACTGTTTCGAACTCCTGTTGTGTCTTCTGGCTCATGCCGCACAAACCATCCACGCATTGCTGTAGAGGCAAGATCAGCATGACGAACACAGTTAGCTAGTAGGGCAAAATGATAGGGACCCAAACCATTGGCAACGGTAATAATGTCATGGTCGCTTCCGGGATAAGGATGGTACAATACTGGTATGTCTGAAGAAATATTAGAGAAAAATGGCGAGTTATGGTAGTACAGTTGGACATTTTTAGTGGATTAATGCGGCGTGTTGGGGAGGTGACCAGTTGTAACTTTTTGTGCATGATATGCATTCCAATGCATAGAGATCATGATTATGAAATTTCGTAATCATTAGATTTAGTTTGGTGTGAATCATGTGACATGAATGCATTTTCGTTTGTACGTCATCATTTATTATGACGGGAACCCGCTAACTTAATTATGGCCGTCCGCGACAAGTACTGATATCTTTTGGAATATTTTAATTAAATATGTAAAAGTCAGTAGAGACGTACCTAGGGCCGCACCTTGTGGTGGAGTAATAGTGAAATGTCTGACGAAGTAATAGCAACATGGAGTAACATTAGTAGGGAGTAACATCAACATGGAGTAACAGCAGCAGGGAGTAACAGCAACAGGGAGTACCAGCAATGGTGGAGTAACAGCAACAACAGAGTAACAACACTGGCAAAGTAACAACACTGGTGGAGTAACAACACCGACGGAGTAACGACAGTTACGGAGTAACAACACCGACAGAGTAACGATAGTTGCAGAGTATCAACACCAGCAGAGTAATGGCAGTAGAAAGTAACAACATTGGCGTAGTAATGACAGTTGTGAAGTAATAGCAGTGGCGGAGTAATGGCAGTTGCAGAGTAACAACATCGGCGGAGTAACGACAGTTGCGGAGTAACAGTAGCAGCGGAGTAATGGCAGTTGCGGAGTAATAGCAGTTACGGAGTAACAACACTGGCAGAGTAACAACACCGAGTGTTAGATTTCTCTTGGCTATATTCCTTGTTATTCCTGCAAAATACAAACAAGTGAGTAATAAAAATTCATTATATATATATATATATATATATATATATATAGATATATAGTTAGAGAAGAGTGAGAGTGTCTTTTATACCAACAACCATTAAACTAGATGAATTAGAAAGATGTTTGACAAAGGCATCTCTAGAGGCGGGAGGGTGGTATAGCTTTAGATGGTGTCCATTTACTAAAAATGAAGTATGATTCCCGTCTATTGTAATTAGTCTAACCATTCCATTGTTGAACACTGGGTCCACTTCATATGGTCCCATCCAACGAGTGTGAAGCTTGCCCTTGAAATATTTAAACCGAGAGTCGTAAAGTAATGCCCAATCCCCTGCATGAAACACCTTGTTCTTGATAAATTTATCATGCCATTTCATTCTCTGCTATTGAACAACATTATCTTTCTAGACAACTATTGATCGAATCTCATCCAACTCATTCAACTATTCCAGTCAGTGTTTCTGTGCTTCTGATAAGTTTAGGCCTATTTCTAAAGCTTTTCTGAGTGTGTTGATCTCAAATTCTACCAGGAACAAGGGGGATTTCCCATAGACTAACTCAAATGGAGAAAACCTAGTTGTGTTCCACTATGTTGTTCTATATGCCAGAAAAGCTTCTAGAAGTTTCTGTGCCGAGTCCTGGCAATGACTTACTATTGTTTTTGTCAAGATATTTTCCAATATCTTGTTCATACTTTCTACTTGTCCATTCACCTGGGGGTGAGAAGGGGTTGTCACTCTATTTTTAACTCCATATTTCTGCATCATCTTCCCTATCATGTGATATGTGAACTACACTCCTCCATCTGACACAATTTCCCTTGGAGTACCATATCGAGCAAATATTTCTTCAAAAAGAAAGTCTGCCACTACTTGCTTTGTTGCTCTCGTGACCGCTCTGGCTTCCACCCATTTAGTAACATAATCAATGCAAACCAAGATGTAAGATTTCTAATGAGAAGGTGGATTGAAAGGTCCAACAAAATTGATGGCCCATTTCTTGAAAGGTTCAAGTACTATCTGGGGCTATAGAGGAATTTCATCTGCTTTCCCAGGTTGTCCCATTCGTTGGCAGCTATCACATCTACGAACATAATCCCGAGAATCACGAAAGATGGAAGGCCAGTAGTATCGCATTTGTAGCACTTTGTGGCTTGTTCTCTTATCTGCAAAATGTCCTCCACAGGGTCCATCATGGGAAACCTTTAATATCTCATAGATGTCATCCTCTACCACACAATGTTGAATCCATTGATCAACCCTTGTATGAAAGAGATACCCTACCATTCATGAATATCGGGTATTATGATGAATAATCTTCCTCTAATCCTTATATGAAAAAGGACGAGGCACCTTCCCTGTATAAAGATAATTAGCAATATTTGCATACTACGGAGTGTTAGAAAAAACTACAAAAAGATGTTCATCTGGAAAATTATCTTCAATTGGTGTATTCTTACCATCATTTTCTTAATCCTAGACAGGAAATCTGCCACCACATTGTCCTTCCCTAGTTTATCTACTATAGTAATGTCAAATTATTGTAGTAGCAAAAGCCATCTTGTAATATGACCAGAGGTAACAGGTTTATTCATTAAATACCTGATAGCTGCATGATCAGTATGTACAAAGGTAGGATACTCGGTAATGTAATGCCAGAATTTGTTGATGGAGTAGATGACAGCAAGGAACTCTTTCTCAGTCAGTATGTAATTTAATTCAGTGGGGGCCAAATTCTTACTAACATAGTAAACTGCATATGGTACCCTATCCTCCTACTATCCTAATACTATACCAACCACTATCTGGGAAGCATTTGTGTGAATATGGAAAGGTAATGCCCAATCTAGCCCTCTAAGGATCAGAGCACTACAGACCAATTATTTAATTTTCATAAAGGCTACATCACAGTCACTTGTCTACACAAAATATGAATCCATTGTCAGGAATTGAAAAAGTGGATGTGCTACTTTAGCAAAGTTTTCTATAAAGCACCTGTAATAACCAGCACACCCAATAAAGCTGTGTCCCTGCGTGGGTTTTTTGGGTGTCAAAAAATGCAGAATTACCTTTATTTTAGCTGGATCCATACAGATTCCTTCCGCTGAGAGCAAATGTCCCAGAATAATTCCTTCCTCCATCACCATATGGCATTTTACCGTACTCAAGGAGACTCGTGCCTGTATGCACCTTTCAAGAAATTTCTCTAAATTTTGCAACCCTTCTATAAATGAATCCCCATATGGATTGAAGTCATCCATGTAAATTTCAACACTATCGTCCACCAAATCAAAGAAGATCCCCAAAATTTCCCTCTAGAACGTTGTAGGTGCATTACATAGGCCAAAAGGAAGGACTCAATATGCAGATGTTCCCTAGCGGCATGTGAAAGTAGTTTTGTCCTAATCTTCAGGAGCTATCTGGATCCATCTAGGAAGGAGAAGAACTTTTTGCCAACTAATGTGTCCAAAAATTGGTCAATAAATGGTAGACGAAAATGATCTTTCTGTGTTGCCTTATTTAATTCTCTATAATCCACACATATTCGCCATTTACCATTTTTCTTGGGGACCATTACTAATGGAGAAATCCATTAGCTATCTAAGATGGGGTAAATAAAACCTATGTCCAGTAATTTCTGAAGTTCTTCTTTCATAACATTTTTCAATGCAAGGCTCATCCTTCTCTGAGGTTGTCTCAGAGGAAGGAAATCTTCCTTAATATATATATGGTGGGTACATAAATTAGCAAGAGTCCCCTTCATGTCTGAGTAATCCCAGGCAAATGCTTCTTTATGCTTCTGAAGGACATATACAAGTTGCTTCTTCTAGGATTCTGACAGGTCATGGTTAATGTTCAGGGTCTTTCCTGGTTCTAATCTACTGGGATACTTCCATGGTGTGCAACCACGGGTAGCTCTTCAGATCCCTCTGCTGTTTCAATAGTTTCCTGAATTTCACAGCTTAGGATGGATTCTAGGATTTGTTGATTTGGCTCTGTAACGGAGCAAGGATCATCCATAAAGGAGGTGATTACATCATCTTCCGATTCCATTTTTAACTAGAGGGCATGTCCAATAGTAAGGACTCATCTTAATTCCTCATTTTCCATTTCAGGCTCTTTCTCAGATAAGATTTTCTTGCTACCTGTTGGTTTTATAGATGGGTTTGGTTCTGTAGGTGGATATAATACTAAATTCTTAGTGTTATGCCCATTTTAAATGACCATGTGCCCTAAACGACGCCCAATGTAAGCATCTGCAGTAGCCAACCATGGTCTACCTAAAATCAGGGGATGGCCACCGACTAAAGATTGCGTGTGCAATACTAGGAAATCTATGGGATAATGCCATGAATCCACCAAAATTGTTACATCCTCTAATTTCCCTACAGGTTTTAACATAGACCAATCTACCAGTTCTAACACTGTAGGTGTGTGCTTCAAGTTACAAAGACCTATTGTATGCATAGTTTCAGCGGTGATAACATTGATGGCAGACCTAGATCTACCAACACATTCGAAATTTCTACCCCATTAATTTGTACTATCAAAATTGGGTTCCTTGGATCTCCATATTTTACAAGCATTGACTTTCCCATCATGAAATATGATAATTTTCCCATAACATGAATAGTAAGGGGGTCTTTGGATTTCTTTGTAGGCTTCTTAGAATAGTATTCCCTAAGAGTCTTTTCATATATTGGTACATCCTTCATAGCTTGTCAGAGGGGAATTTTGACAAATAAGTTCTGTAATTCACCAAACAAGTCAAATTTAGCGTGAGGACTTGATTTACTCAAAGTTAGTCTTTCTGGATAGGGTGGCTGAGTTTGATGTTGTTTTGTAAGAGATGCCTGAATTATATCATTTTGTTTTTATTCCATGTAAATTAATTTTGACTTCTTACCCTCACTATCAAGTTGTTTAATAATAATTGATGGAGGTTGAGCATCGATTGTCTGACTTGATCACAAATTCATTTCATACAATTTTGCAGTGGAAATGCTATATGAGGGTAGGTTGAGAGTGTCAGTTTGATGAACTCCTTTGTTATTATTAGGATTCAGGTTGGGTTGGATGGGAAGCTGGGGACAGACAGGTTGACTACTAGGGGGCACATTAGAGGGCAGTTGGAGTTGCTATTATGGCATCGGCTAAGCAAACTACCTATGAGAAGATCCTCGCCAAGTTGCAGTGAATGGGGAGCTTGAACCGACTTGAGGGTTCCACTGCTACCAAGGTGGAAACTGGTATTGTGGCTGTTAGACTTGTGGGCAAACGGTCCAAAAAAGGATCCAAGTATGCCCGAAAATTCTTAAAAATCCTCTCAAGGATCATTCAAGGTTGAAATGGTCACGGGAGGAAAGCCCTTGTAAGGGCGGAAAGACACTATCTGGAGGCTCAAAACACTCTAAAACCATGGAAAAACCATTACCGCAGGCTTAAACTGGGCATCGCATAACAGCCATTAGATATGTCCGATCAATGGCCTAGATCTAAGCGACAAATTGCATGATGCCACTGATCAGCAATTGTCGATGATCGGATCGGCGGGAAGCAAAATGTTCTGTTGTATAAAGGACCAAGGAATGAGCGACTCACGATTGTGATTTATCACATCACGATATCACTATTGGTGCCAACCTAGGGATGAGGCCTAGTCATGGGCATATGTGCAACCCAATGGGCCGGACCCAACATAATTATATGCGATAAATGGATATATTTTCAAATCCGTGGAAGGCCATTTTAATGTATTTTTCGTGTATTTTGCTATGTAACGAAATACACAGGAACCTTGGCAGCACCGATAGCAATGAATTCCGGACCCGATGTGTTCTAGAGGTGGAATATATATATGTTTTCAAGTGCATAAAGGCTGATTTTTCATGTTTTTTAAGGTTTTCGCCATATTGCAAAAATACGAAGGGAACAAAGGGACCGGGTGAGGAGTTTACAACATTATAGGGGTTTCCGTGTAAGACAGAAAACACTCATTATTAAATATTTTGAAGAGAAATCGAGGCCGACAGGCATATACAGTACAACAAAGCATGCCCAACTAGCCCAAAACAGAAATATCATGGGCATCTACAGCACAACATAGCCCGAATCAGATACATCATGGAGCAACACAATGAGACATAGCCAAAATCAACAGAAAAGATTATAGGCATCTCTGTCAAGAGAGAGCTCCCTGTCAGCGCACCCAAAATATCTTAATGTGGTTATTCCTCTGACAGAAGGAGAAAAACCTCCAAGCCATACTTGCCTTCAGGGAATCAAACAGTTAAACAAGAGAGTGATCGATTAAGACCTCTCAAGCCTTAGAAGGCTGATATCATTGTAAGGGATATAAATATCTAAAAACTAGATGTAACAGAGGTTCAACTTTTGGAGATTATTCCTCCTCTATTTATTCAAGCTTCTCATCTTCATTCTAAGAAGTATAAGCTTATTTTGCCATTAGATGTTTAATGTCCATTCCCTTTATGCTGTTCTATGCTTGCACTTGAATAGTTTGTTCAGGTTTTCTATGTGTAAGGCCAGATAACTATCATCTTATCTCTGCTTTGATATATTAGATTAGCAAGCTTCTTCGCTACCTATAGCTAGCCATTATATGTGTTATTATATATGCATCTGCCAGTATAGTCAGTAAGTTCATTTTTTGCCTGTAGCTAGCCATTCATCTATGTTCATGTATGCAATCTACTGGTCTGTCAGTATTCTCCATCTATCCATTAAATCTACAAACTATTGAGCATTTGTGGTCTAAAGCCTTGTGTTGTTGAGGGTGTTCATGCATGTCTTGAGTGAGAATAGAGCTGAAATGGTTATTTAACTTGATCCAAACCATCATTTATTCCAATAGTTCAGAGAACATTATTGAAGATTACATGTTACCAGGCATCTGCGTTCTACAACCTAAGAGAGTTTCCTGGAGTGATAACAATGGCCACATGGGTGGATGGGGCATGCACTGAGGATTCATATTGAAATTACTGAAATATTGAGATGGGTTTGAGTACATACCTTGATTTCCCATTGGTGGTCGAGGCTGCCATGGATTTTTAGACCCCATGAAGTACAACTACTCCATGTCTTCTCTTGTCCCTTGAAACACTACTTTCAGGCCTAGTAAGGAGGGACATGAGCTTGTTGCATGATTTAATTCACAGATTGCGCATTCCTCTATGGAGTTCAATGGACATTCCCTCTCTGGATGCTTCTTTCTACACTTTGGGTAGAATATTACCATGGTCATGTCCAGTTCCTGCTCCTTTTGTTTCACTTGTAGCATGTCCATCTGTGCTAACAGAGTACTCAGGATATCCATTCTCAAGTTGTCCAGCAAGTTTCCAATTTCTGCCTACGTAACACCTCCGCTAGATACCTTTGTTGAGTGAATCCCTTGTCCATTTCTTGCGAGCCCTCTTGAGCATTGAATGCATAGTTCATAGATAACCTCAAAGGTTTCCTTCGATATATCTCCCTTTCCCACGATGTTCAATAATTCCAAAGAGTCCTGACGAAAAGCCCGGAGGAGGATAATTTTTAAAATATCCTTATCCAAGTGAGAGGGACCTAACCTTTGTAATGTGTACTTAAACCATTCCGCATAGTCTTCCAAGCTCTTGTCTTCTTTTTGTGTGAACTTAAAAAGTTCCTCTTTGATATTCCGGGATTTGCAGTAATCCTAGTATTTTTCTAGAAAAGTTGTCCGCATATCATCCCATGTGGAAATAGAACTTTCTCCAAGGCCCATGAACTATCACAGAGCTATCCTTTTTAGCATAGTAGGGAAAATTTTCAACTTCTAGGCATCTTTCATGTAGTCATACCCCTGGCACACTATGTCAAACTCGAATAAAAACATGTTGGGATCTTCTGAAACAAGCCCATGAAAGCTTGGTAAGGCTACTAATCGAATAGGTTTCATGGGCGCACCAGCTCCCAAATCCCCGATCGGAAACTCGATAGTGGAGGTTGTAGGAGCCATAAATATCTTCCAATAACTGCTGGGTATTTCAATAGGCTTTGTGGAAGATGGCCGAGGGTTCCTTACCACTTGGGTTCAAGTTGCTTTGACGGCACTTCCCTGGTCCCTTATTGATGCGAGTGCTCCTACGTTTCCTTCTCCTCCTTCCTGATGACTTGATCCCTCAGTTATGACCTCCTTTCCTCTCCTAGAGTGACCCAACTCTATTGATGTTCTACTTGCAACCTCTTCCCCTTCTATTACCAGCATAGGGTTCCCCTGGTCAGGTACTGCTCGAGGGGGCTCTTGTGTCGAATCACCAAATAATGTTGTAGACAACACTGGTTGATCTACATATTGTCCATCAAATTTTACTCTCTGTGCACTTGGTCTCACGGTTGCACGAGAGGATGCTTGTGATTAAGATTTTGCTATAATTTTTTGGATGTAAGTCTTTCCCAAGTCTGGTCCTCACCTCTTTGGGGTTCTTCCTCTGCCTCTCTTTTTTGGTTTTGTGTTCATACAAATGATGATATGACAGAAAGTTTTGGTGTCAACTTACAATACTCTAGCCTTGAAGTAAGTTGTCAAAAGACCATTCCTTCCCCAAGATGAAAGAGCTTACGAAAAGAGAGACAGCTAACAAAAACAAGAACCTAGGGTTCAGGGCCTGGAGCAGGGCATCAATGGACTCCTCCCTCCCCAGGACAAGAAGTAGAAACAAAAACACACCTCTGAGAAGACCTAATACTTCCAGATCTGAAGTAGGGCGTCAAAAGACTCCTCCCTCACCAGGATAAAAGCTAGGGCTTCCCAAAAAACACAAAAGGGTTTGAAAGAAATAAATCTAACTCACGGCCTCAAGCAGGCGTTAAAAGACTCTTCCCTCCCCAGGATAGGAGGCTGGCCCTATAGAAATAGGAACGCAAATGAAAACAAGCAAAAAGAAACACCTATGCTTAGGACCTAGATTAGAGTGAGAAAACTTCTCTCTCCACGATGAGAGATTGGCCCTCTGGTTGGTTTGAATCATGTCTTTCACCTTGTTAGCCTCCCTTACAATGGTGCCAAAATGTTGGTGTCGAGGTATGAACAATCTATTCACCTTTTTCCTACATTAATTTATCAATCCGGGTGCATATCCTTTTCAATGCAACGCACAAAATATATGCAGGGGCAAGGTTACCATTCGTTACACACCAAAGGTTTGTGACTAATATTTAAAACAGTAACGTAAGACTGAAACTTACTACAGTACTTATGAAAATCAATTGCAAGAATTAACAATCTGTAACAATAACCATGAAACAATAAATGACAGACAAACAGGAAATACACAACACCTGATCAGAAGAGCAGGTCCAACTCTCTGATTAGGGTTGCGTTAATCATAACGAAGAATGGAGTAGCAAATGAAGTGTTGTTTTATTAACTGGAAAATAATTGTAACAATATTGAAGGGAGGATCCCCCTTTACAGGAATATCCTATCTTTTATACATAACCAAGGAGAACAATGTCTTTCCCCAAAACCTAGTAACCATATACCCAGAAATACACATTAGTTCAAAACGGCACTCACACCGGATGAATATGATGAGAGAATGGTCCAATAACGGTTTAGGGATCTCTGACTCGAGCTACATGGCTTCATTATGGCTGGTCTTTACTGTGAATTGTCGATATGTTGCAACATGCTAAAGATCGATACTTGTTCTTTGAGAGCTGCCGTCAAACATGTGTTTTAGTGGTGTGAATAGGCAAAACCATGTGACTTTACTTCATTAATA
Source organism: Pinus taeda (assembly GCA_000404065.3). NCBI lineage: Eukaryota > Viridiplantae > Streptophyta > Pinopsida > Pinales > Pinaceae > Pinus > Pinus taeda. The sequence continues at coordinate 46,934 of APFE030520633.1, forward strand.
AAATATTCCAATAGACAGAAAATGGGTAATTACCTTATGGGTTTAGCATAGTAAATATGAATGAATAAGTGCAAAAAGGGTAGAAAGAGGGGTGGAAATGCAACGGAAATATAGCCCTATTTGGTGGCCAAGAGTTGGATGCAATGTGGATGCTTAGCTTGTTAATGGAAGGATTCAGATAAGTATAGTTTTTTATGAAGTTGTATGTATTAGAAATATATCTCCCTGAATATAAAAAATAAATAAATAAAATATATGATTGGTGTGCATCTTAGAAGTTAATCATATATAAATATGTAAAAAATTTGTAAATAACAAAATTTGCGGACAAATTATGCACAAATTCTAGTATGAAAGTCCTTTGGATTAAGCTAAAAATATCTTAACCCTAAAAATAATTTGAGAGTAACTAATAAATCGAAATATAAACACCTTGGGACAGGTTCTTGGAATTCAACTTTTTCCTCAAAGAATGTTGTAATCTAGTGATTAAAACAAAAAAGATACATAAAACATATTCCGTTGTAATTATATTTATATACACAAACATATATATTAGAATTAACTAAAAAAGAAAGTTTGGGAAGATGTGAAGCTCAGGGCCCACTAGGTCTTTGGACTAGATTTAAATATACTCATATACTTTATAGGTATATGATTAGGTATATAATATCATAAACATAAACATAGATAAAAATAATAGTGTTTATTCACAAGCAGAGAGTAAAGTATTTGTTTTTCAAGACAAGGTGGCTGGTGTGGAACAATCCCATTTTATAAAAGTAAAAGCATGAAAGAGTATTAAATAATAGTGTTTATTTACCAGCAGAGAGTAAAGTAAAGTAATTGTTTTTCAAGATAAGGTGGCTGGTGGAGAACAATCCCATTTTATGAAAGTAAAAGCATGAAAGAGTATTCTCTGCATAGTATATATATATAAACAAAATTTTGTCAAAATGTATTTGTACAAACTATTAAGAAGCATAAAACATTCTAAACATTCTAATTGGTATCTGAGAATATATGGTTCACTATTAAAAACAATTAACAAAAATAATATATTCTATTCTATAATAATTTGTAGGGCCGAATATCTCGAAAGGGTCAAAAATATTGTTACATCAGACTCTAAATATTTTTATAAATCAACAGAGAAAATACATGTTTCACAAACAAAGACAAAGAAACACTAATTTACGGCCAGAACAATGGCCAACTCTAAGCATCAGTTAGGGTTTCAATAGTCAAAGACAGATTCAGGTTGGTGTAAAGAACTTAGAAAATAATTTAGAAAAAATAAGAACCTGATTCCAGCACTGGCCAACCCTCTAGAAGTGGAAACCTATCCAGAATCTTTTTTTTTTAAAGATTGATAGAATAGATATTCATTGGTTGTACATAACAAAAAAAAGCGAGGATATTAGTACAAGCTCAGTGATATAGAAGCTTAAAGAATAAACACTTATGATATGGTTTTCAAGATATACCTTTACCAGACGAGGAAGATCTGCTTCTATCTTTGCTCGTAAATCAAGCAAAGAAAACAAAGAGAAGAGAAAAAAAATTCAGAGTAAAAAACCCTACCAAAAATTCAAACAACAAAACCCTAAAGATAAGAACTACCAACGGAAAGATAGGGTTTTTCTTTTAAGGGGTCAAACTACCTCGGAGGATTTCCATCATAGATCCTAGAACAGCGGGATTGTAAAACTCCAATTATGGCACTAAGACGTTGTGCAAAGGATAAAACCGTCATGCGTGGAAACCCACAATTCCCACCGAACAATCGTTGACGTAAAGAGGAGAAATGTCTTTAAAACAATTATGTGAAAGCTTAGGAAATTCGAGTGAAATGGCAGTGGAAAAGAAAGAAGGAAAACTTTAAAAATTATAACTAGAGAAATTACTAAGAATCCAACTGGAGTGTGCTAGTAACCCAAAATATTATTGCCTTTTTTGCAAACATCCTTAGATTTCAGGCAGAAAACAAAGAGACAAGCAGAGCTCTTTTTGCCAGAAGCTTCGTAAACAATGAGGTCCCATCGGCGAGACAAGATACGGTGGTTACCGTAATACGAATGAGTCCTTAAGGGGAAAACGATAATTGAGTATGTGAGTCTTTTTTGAAAAAGTAAAAATAAAAAAATTATTTAAATTTCCCAATAAATTGATGAGTAATTTTATCATTTCAAGAAAAGAGATGTTACAAGTGTAGTTCTAGTTTTATCACTTCAAAAAGAATGTTATATTATTCTCTTTCATTGTAGTCTTTAAAACAATCTGAAACTTTACTTAGAATAGACCTAAAACTCATCTAAAAAAATCTAAAGCTCAACCTATATTATCCTAAACTTAAGTTTAGAACAACATGAAATTAGTGTCTTTCAAAGACTCTAGACGGACCCTAGACCCTACACTTGTTCTTCTTAAAAATAAAAATTGGTCCTTAGAAATAAACCATAACCTTGTCAAACTATACTGAAAGGTACCTAAAAAAATGTACCAAAACCTTCCAAAGAAAAATCCTTCAACTCATCCTTAGTTCAGCTTACTTCCTTCAAGTCATCCTTAGTTCACCTTATGGCTCTTTTCTCATCTTCTTCACCACCTTAAACAAATCTAAATAATATTTCATGAAATAAGCCACACATGTGGCATATTTATAGTTCTTTGACTTAATAGTTTTGGGGTCCAATTTGTTTTGGGACCCATTTGTTATTAGTTTGAATATATATATATATATATATATATATTATATATATATATATATAGATATATTCCCATTTGAGTTAAGTAATTGGAGTAAAAATGCATTCAAAGATAAGCTATCTAAATTGGGTATCAAAATACAAAACAATATTTGCATAAGGGTCATAGTATGTTATTTGGCTATGTAACTTTATCATTCATTTGGACATCATTTGACATGAATAGAAATAATTTTCAACACTCTAGAATATTAGGTAATCCATGGATACATAAAATATTTTTCCCTCTATTTCCACTTTATTATGATAGTTGTGATAAAATGAAGATGCACTCTAGTGAAAGACAATATCCCCTCTCTTAACATTCAAAAGCATGGACCCTTCTAATTTTTCAACTGGAACACAAGAGGGAGGTAGAGACAAATGAAGAGGCTTGGATTCCACTAATTTGGGAATATCCAAAAAAAAAAAATTGTTAAACATAACAATTTTTGAATGAAGAGAGAAAGATGGGATGCATACATAAAATAGCAATTACATCTTATTGATGCATTTAAACACACATCTTTTTGATAAGTAATTAGCAACTCAAAAAGAGAAAATGGCCAGGAATTCTATCATGAAAACGGAAGAACTAGTAACCTATTTCTATAAGCCACACATTTATTGTGGTAAATTAGATTTTAATGCTAATTTTCAATATTTTTTCTAAATTAGTTAAAATAAAGCATTAAAATAACACTACACTTATAATCACCTTTTCTAAATTGTCTTACACTCTTATATTTCATCCAACCAACTAACAACTAGATTCAACCTAATTGATCATTAATTAAATAATTAATGAATGTGATTGAAGATTATAATAAGGTCTTAAATTATAAGAATAAAATATTTAAGAAATATTTGCTTTTATAATATGAAAAACTACATAATTTATTTTCAAAGTTAATATAATATTACATATTCTATAAGTTAAAGATAATTAAATAATAATAAGAAAGCCCTAATTAAATATTATATGTTCGTTTTTCTAAAGATTAAAAAATAAAATATAGAAAAATACTTTAGTAAACATTTTATTTTAATTTTTTTAAAGATAAATGTATTTATTATTATATATTTTAAATTAAAATTTATTTAAAATTATTTTATTATAAAGTGAAAAAATAATGTGGATAAAAATAGAAAATAAAAATTATAAAAATTAATAATTATTTAACAATATGATATAAGTTTGAGATATTTTATCTTTGGAGTAAAAAATTCTAGTTATCCTATGTTGTGTTTAATACAAATGTGAAGCTTGGGGTTAAATTATATCTAGAGAGTAGTGGAGAAAGATTGAGACTACATAAAATAAATTCATAACCTATAACTTCAAGATCAAGGGAAATACTCACTATCCTATCTTCTTGATGGAAGAGGGCTTGTACCGAGTTGAAAGTAGGCTTGCCCCCCATTGAAAGTACCACTATGTTTAGATATCTCTTGTATAAGAAGAAGCTTTACATCATGGAATATAGGAGGCTCCCAAAAAGTGCTTCTAGCTTTAGTCAAAACCCCCACTTGCTCCTCAAGCCCATTCTTGGCTCAACATTTTGGGATTAAGGAGGAGATCATCATGGGAAGAAAGGATAGTATCAAAGATACTATTACCTCCAATTTTAAGGACAAGATGTGGGATGCTAAGGAGCTTGAGGGTAAAAGAAAGCTAAGATACTAAGGGAAGGTGATCAACCCCACCCTTGATAACCAGAATTACCTCTCTATGTTGACTACCACTAAGAAGAAAATTTAGAAGTGCCACAGGTGTGGCCTACTCCCAAGACTTCCTAGAACTATAGAATATGTAAGATTTGTGATACTAATGAAGTGGAAGATGAGGAGCACTTACATCCACATTAGCTCTCAATTTTCTATCATGAGCCACACCTCCAATCTTCTTGACTTATTAACCCAATCCAACTATAGCTAGCCCTTGCCCAACTCTCAATTTACTATCATGAGCCACGCCTCCAATCTTATTGACTTATTAAACCAACCCAACTATAGTGATCTTGGAGCCCTTCTTTACTTTTTCATTAACAAAAAACAAGATTTTAAATTTTGAATAATAACAATTAAACCTTTTTTTAATCAGATATACTACATTAACCTTAATAAACTTTAATCATCATTATAATCATATATATAATTAATTAATCAAATTAAAAATATCATTTACTTTTAATTTTTATTCTTATTTATTTTTAAAAAATTAAAAAAATATGATTTTTATCCATTTATATATATTTCTCAAACCCTCAAAAATATGTTGATTCTTAACTAACATGTCAAGAAGAGAATTTGAAAAGTTTATTTATTACCTTAATTTTTATAACAATAAAATTCAAATTTATAAACATTACTTCCTACATTTTAAAAATAGTTTGAAACTATTTCCATCCTCAATTTTCACATCTTTTAAAAACTTTGAAAGCTCCGTTATTTCCATTTTTTATAACAAACCAGTATACAGACGTTGAATTAAAGGTACACATGGGTTGAATATTTAATATATATTATTTATTGTATATGATATGGTTTTATATAAATAGAAAGAGTAAAATTTATGTTTTTGTTAGGCGACTATAATGCAAAATTGTTTATGTTTAATGCAGCATACAGAGGATGAATTTAAAGGTTACAATGGGTTGAATATTCCATATATATTATTTTTATGTACATGATATGGTTTTATATAAATAGAAAGAGTAAAATTTATGTTTTTGTTATTGGAGTATCGAGCAAAATTGTTAGGTTTAATATGGGGATTGTTATATAAGCCAAAGTAATGTATTTTAAATGAAATTTGAATTTAGGTTTTTGTGATTTATGAAATTAAAAATTATTTTGGTAAAAATCACATCATTATAGTTTTGTTGATTTATTTGGAATTATATAGTGTGAATCATTGTAAAGACAAAATAAACCATCTTGAATGGCTCTAAATATAATGATGTGTTTTTTTCCTAAAAATATATTTATGATTTTTATGAGTTAA
>APFE030520634.1:0-14580 GCA_000404065.3 Pinus taeda
TCCTCGGGTGTTACCTGAATATGATTATAACCACCAAAACCATCCAAAAATGAAAAATACTTCTTACCTGCTAATGTATCTAATACTTGATCTATAAAGGGCAATGGAAAGTGATATTTGAGGGTTGCTTTATTCAATTCTCAGTAATCAATGCACACCCTCCATTTACCATTCTTTTTAGGCGCAATTACCAAAGGAGAAACCCATTGGCTATCTAAAATTGGGTAAATGAACTTTACATTAAGTAATTTTTGGAGCTCTTCTTTCACAATTTACCTATGATTTGGATTCATTCTTCTCTGAGGTTGTCTGATTGGTCTACTGTTTTCCTCAATATAGATATGATGGATACAAGTCTTGGGATAAATGTTAGGATATTCCGACACATAGGAATAGTTAAGTATAACTTGGTCTAGTATAGAGTTAGGTAAAGTGTGTTTCTTTACTATGTACTTTTGTAACTTACAATCCGACGGTCACAATATGTAGTGATCCGACGATTCATTCTCTCCTCGGTATTACCGACACTTGATCTGTAGCTTAACACCCAATTGGTCCATGATTTCTATTTAAAGCGCATGGAGGGTCATTTGTAGGTTAACTGTTAACGAGAGAAGCTTATGTAAATTTTCATTCTTTTATTAATAAATTGCCTGAAGTGGCCGCGCTGGCTCAAGCCGTGGACTGTTTCCCTCTTTGAGGGTTTTAACCACGTCAAAAATACTGGTGTATTGATCTGTGATCTGTTTGTGAGCGGTGTCCTTTGGAGTTCTGTCTGAGGAACTTACCCTGTAAATTCCTACATTTCTGACGTAGCCTTCTAACTGTCTTCTAGAGTTTTCGGTATTTCTTCCTCAGCTTCTTTAGTTTTGTTTCAGCTACCCGCTTTTTTTGAGGTGCCTTCTTTTAAGAACGGGTTTGTCCATACCCTCTGTATCTAAGGGTTATTGGTGCTCGTCATGGGTGTGCTCCAATATAATTGTGTTGCTAGACTGGTTATCAGAATTAGGAATAATTTATGTGCTCGCTCCCTCTTCCTGGTCTGCAGCTTCTGGAGAAGGCAAAATTTCTGTATGACCAGTATCTCCTAAGGATTGAGCTTCCATAAGGTTAGGATCGAGTGATCCTCCAGGTTGCATGTATGCATTCAAATTTTTCAGGACCTGTGCCATCCCTTCCTCAAAATCCTGCAAAAGATCATCTTGGGGGTTCATAGGTGATGTTTGAGGAGGTCCTGCTTCATTGCTCGGTTCATCATCAAAATGTTGTGCTCCCTCTTGTTTTGAGTCTGACTTATGTTCTTCCTCGCATTCTTGTTTTGAATTGGATTCTTCTTCAGGTTCTGATTCAGAATGACGTTCTATCCCCTGTTCAGGTTTAGAATTGTACTCTTCCTCGGGCTCGGGCTCTGAATTATCCTTTTCTTCTGGTTCTCGTTCAAAATTGCATTGTTCCTCTGGTTGTAACTCAGAGTCCTGTACACTAATTGCCCTGGATGGCTCCACTAGTCGTTCGGCACTACCCTGAGGATTTACAAACATCCGTTTGGCTAGTTTTAACCTTGCAGACCGCCTGCACTTATGGGGTTCAATTTTTGAGTGAGCATTCCTTTTCCTCTTCGGAACAGGGCTCTGCTAGCTCATTTCCAAGATTGCGAGTTTTGGATTACAGGGTTTTGACTAATCTCTAGGGGCACTAGGAGACCATCCCATGTTAAGTTTTGTTGAACAAGATTATGACTAACAATTAGTCTAATCAAACCATGGTGGCTAACTACAGTTTTAGGGTGCCCCATCTTATTCTATCAGTGGTGTCATGCAACAATGAATTCAAGAAAGATGGCAGGTTAGCAGTGAGATTTTGTTTTAAAATAGCTAAGAGTTTGAGTTGTCGTGGTCTTACCACATCTCGTCGTCCATCACAGGTAATGTACCTCTAGACAACACTTGCCAACTCACGCCATGGTTCTCCCAGAGAAGACGGTTGGATGCCCTTGCCTTTTCTAGTTAATTCCTTGCCTGCATCTCTGAAAATCTCCACCGCATATTGCAACATTACTTGTTTTGTAGGCCATATAGTTCCTTCCACCGACAGCCCAGATACTTCAGCTATCACAACTTCTAATACTGTGATTCTTCTTCCTTTTACCATGGACTGCCCATTCCGAATGTTGTAAGAATTCGATAGCAACTTCACTGTTAGGGGCTTGAAGCCTGGTGAAGTATGACATCCATCCTGTGCACACTAGAATCTCCCTGGGTCTGTTTGAAATTTCCAATACTAAAGGTTCTCGGCGCACTGATTTTCCACCCATAAGGCTTGAATTCTTCTTACAATTTCAAAAAGATTAACAGGTAAGAAAAACGCAGCAAAGAACAGCAATAGCAAGAAACATACAGCAGAGAACAACAATGGTGAGATAGAACAACAAGCAGATGTAATGGCTAAGTTTCATTAAGCGGCATTTCCATGAGAATTAATATTATTAATTCAAGGACTATCATATTGCCACATGTCATTTAATCATGGGATACTGTAGCAACATATGAAATCCATTAAAATAAATACAGCGCATGCAAGGGTGTAATGGGAGTCCTCCCCCTCCTTCAAATGAGAGGTCGCCTACGACCGAATAGATAGGGATGTGTTTTTCTAATGGCAACACAAGAGGGTGAAGGGTACGAAAGTAAATGAGACAGAGTATGCATATCAATGACGGGACAGCAAGAGGTATGGTTATAACGAGAGTGGAGTGTAAAAAGGTAGTTATGAAATAAAAGATAAGACGCTTTGGGTTAATGATAGTTTATGTGAAAAAGGACAACAATATGGCAAAAATATGCTCTACTGACGGTATCTTAGCTAGGAATGATACGATTGATAAAAAAATAAAATAAAAATAGAAATTATCTCATGCATAAAGGTTCTAAAAAAAATTAAGGAAATATTTTCTCTGAAAAAGAAAGAATAAGAAGAGGGTATTATAATGATTATTTACGTTAAAATATCACTTCAATACCATCAACAGAGCCTCTGCTGCCAACAGGCGTCCACAGCCTTGGCAGGGTTGCTTTTTAACCCTTATGAGCCAGGATCCTCAATTTATAAGTGGAAAATTCCATTACTATTCTACAGAAGAGATCAGTGTGTTGGCATGGTAACAAGATGACCACACTGCCATTCACTGTAATGTAGCAAAAGTGATCAGGCCGGCTCGTGACGAGACCTCCTGTTCCAAGGATATTCTAGCTGTCCAATGGATCATAACCCTGGTCTGGTGACCATAGTGGGAATGCCACTTTGCTACAGCCTTATGAACATGGTAGGTTGGCTCTTAATGAGACCCCCTATCCTTTATCTGCAAACAAAATTTTGCTATTGTTACATATTTTTATGATAAATAGAGGGAGGCTCAATATTCCTTAAGAGCAGGATGGTGGAAAAAGTTGAATATGTCAATAGAAAAAAATTATACCCATAGTCTTATTTATTATAAACAAAGAGATTAATAACCAGGAGAAGTAGAGCCAGCATGGTATTCAAGAAAAGTGATGTTCAAAATTTTGAACAGCAAAAACTCGAATAAAAGTGATGTTCAAAAGTTTGAACAGCAAAAACTCGAATAAAAGTGATGTTCAAAAGTTTGAACAACAAAAATGCGGAAAAAAGTGATGTTCAAAAGTTTGAACAGCAAAAACACGAAGAAAAATGTTGTTCAAAAGTTTGAACAGCAAAAATGTGGAAAAAAGTGTTGTTCAAAAGTTTGAACAACAAAAACACAAAAAAAAATGTTGTTCAAAAGTTTGAACAACAAAAATGCACAAAAAGTGTTGTTCAAAAGTTTGAACAGCAGAAAAAAGAAAAAAGAAAAAGAAAGAAAATCAAATCAAATCAAATCAGCAATCATATTTACATATTTTCCAATGAAGAAATAACTTTTATCATCATGAAGCTGCCGAGGGATTTCCCTCTTCAGCTAAAACTTGCATGGTGGGGTCCTCACGTATCTGCTGGTAGAAAGATTCTCTGGTAAGTGGTTTTTGGTAGAGGCTTACCCAATGCCCATTTGCTTCAAAAGAAGAACCAAACCCATCAATGGTGGCCAACATAAGGGTACCATTGTCGTGTACTTTCTTTATTTCGTAAGAGCCTATCCATCTAGTCTGCAGCTTGCCCGGGAAGTCTTGGAACTTGGAATCATATAGAAGTGCCCAGTCGCCCTCATGAAATGTTTTTTTCTTAATAACGACATCGTACCATTTGGCTCTTTACTATTGAATAAGTGTAGTATGTTGTAGAGCCAATAATCGAATTTCATCTAATTTGTTCATTCGTTGTAACCTGTTAACTTGGGCTTCAGTTAAGTCCAGTCCTACCTCCTGGGCTATCCTTAGTGTTTGTATTTCAAATTCTAAGGGGAAAATGGGTTCCTTACCAAATACCATCTGATATGGAGAGTATCCAGTAGTGTTTCTCTAAGTTGTGCAATAAGCCCACAACGCCTCTGGCAGTCGAGCAGTCCAATCTTGTCTATGCGATGAGACTGTCTTCGTTAGAATAACTTTGATAACTTTGTTGGTGCTCTCTACCTGCTCGTTCGCCTACAAGTGATACGGAGAGGTAATTATGTGTGTAATGTGATGATTTTTCAGTGTAGCAACAATATTGTGACCCACAAATTTTGGCCCCCCATCAGTAATCACTTCTCTAGGTAAACCATACTGCACAAAAATTTCGAAAAGAAAGCTAATAACAGTTTGCTCTGTTTCTCTTGGTAACACTACTACTTCCACCCATTTAGTTACATATTATGTTCTAACCAATATATACGATTTCTAGTTGGATGATGGTTTGATCGGCCCAACGAAATCTAATGCCCAACGCTCAAAAGGTTCTATCACCAGTTGTGGATGCAGGGGCATTTCATCAGATTGCCCAAGGCAGCCCATCCTTTGGCAACTATCGCATGCCTAAACAAATTTCTTAGCATCCTTAAAAATAGTGGGCCAGTAGTAGCCCATTCGTAGAATTTTATGTCCAGTTCTGCGGTTTACAAAGTGTCCATTGCAAGGTCCTTCATGGCAAGCTTTTAAGATATCATAAATTTCATCCTCCCTGATGCACCTGTAGATGCACATGTCAACTCTTGTGTGGAAAAGATATCCCCCAATCCAAGAGAAACGAGTGTTGTGCTGCACAATTAATTTCCTTTCTCTAGATGTCAGATGTTTGGGCAATTTTCCCATTGCTAAGTAATTCGCCACATCTGCATACCATGGTGTTTTTATGGCCACAGCGAACAAATGTTCATCCGAGAACTGATCCTCCACCACCATTGTATCATCTGTTCTTTGTACTCGGGAGAGGAAGTCTGCCACAAGGTTCTCCTTCCCTGGTCAATCCCTTATAGTTATGTCAAATTCCTGCAAAAGTAGTAGCCAATGTGTCAATCTTCCATTTGTAATAGGTTTGTTGGCTAAATATTTAATAGCAGAGTGGTTAGTATACAGAAAGACAGGATATCCAGTTATATAGTGTCTAAATTTTTTTATAGCATAAATAATAGCTAGAAACTCTATTTCTGTGACTGTATAGTTTAACTCAGCAAGAGTTAGGTTTTTGTTGATGTAATATATAGCGTAGGGTTTCTTATCTTCTTCTTCACCAAGAACAGCTCCAATAGTTGTATCTGATGCGTATAATGAAATATCGAAAGGTATATCCCAGTTTGGCCCTCGTAATACTGATGTTGTCAATACTAATCGTTTAAGATTTGTGAAGGCAGTGTCACATTTATCAGTGCATATAAAATCAACATTTCGTGTTAAGACATATAAAGGTGCAACAATTTGCGAAAAATTCTTTATAAATCTACGATAATATCCAACAAATCCCAAAAATCTACATACCTCTGTTTGAGTGCATGGAGTAGCTAATAAAAGTATTACCTATATCTTTGCTGGATCTACCTGAATTCCAGCTGCTGAAATCTAATGAACCAGAATCAGGCCCTCTGTCATCATCATATGATATTTCTCATGACTCAAGCATAGCCTAGTAGCAATACACCGTTCTAGGACTTTCTCTAATCTCTGTAATGCCTGATCAAAGTCATTCCCATAGGGTGTAAAATTGTCCATGTACACCTCCAATCCTTCATTTATCAAGTCTGCGAAAATACTAAGTATGGCTCTTTGGAATGTATCAAGTGCATTGCACAATCGAAAAGGCAATACTTTGTAAGCAAATGTTCCCCACAGGCAGGTAAACGTGGTTTTATCCTAGTCTTCAGGGGCAATCTGAATTTGGTTGTAGCCACTGAAGCCATCCACGAAAGAGAAGAATTTCTTCCTTTCTAGTGTATCTAGGACCTGATCGATAAATGGAAGGGTAAAATGGTATTTTTGTGTTGCTTTGTTGAGTTCTCTATAGTCATCGCATATCATCCATTTTCCATTATTTTTGGGGACAACAACTAATGGGGAAACACATTTACTATCAGATATAGGATAAATAAAATTCACATCTAATAATTTGTTAAGTTCTTCTTTCACAATATCCTTTAGATGAGGATTTAATCTACGTTGCGGTTGTCGAATGGGTCTTGCATCCTTTTCAGTGTAGATGTGGTGCATGTATAACTGAGGGTCAATCCCTTTCATATTTGGGTAGTCCCATGCAAAATCCCCTTTGTATTTCTTAAGGACTTGGATAAGTTTCTGTTGTTGGTCACTACTTAGATTACTGTTGATGTTCAGGATCTTCCTTGGCTCGATTTCGATAGGTTTGCTATTATAGACAGTGGTTGTTGGTATTGGTTGGTCATTGATGTCTCTCAAGGAATCTTCTTCAATTTCATTATCAAGGACTGCTTTAATCATGTGACATATAAAATTAGACACCATAGCAGGGTGATTGATAGAAGTATTAATGACATCGTCTTCTGTTTGGTTTTTGAATTCAAGGGCATCTGCCACAGCCAATGGTGAACAGAGATTTTTTGTTAAATATGTTACAGGTTGTTTCCGAGTTTTTACAATGGTTAGGCTTGGCTGAGTGGGAGGGTATAAGACTAGATTCTTTACATCATTTCCTCGGGTTATGGTCATACTGCCCATTCGGCAGTTGATATAAGCATCAGCAGTTGCTAGCCAAGGCCTTCCTAATACTAAGGGATGTCCATCTAGCTAGGTCCTAGGGTTAATAATAAAAAAAAATTCCGGATATTCCCAAGTGTCTATAGAAACCATCACATCCGGTAATGTTCCTTCTGGCTTAATGACTGAGTGGTCGGCAAGTTCCAGCAAGGTAGTTGTTGGTTCCAAGGCTGTGATTCCAAGCATTTCGCAAGTTGTTGTTGTGAGAATGTTAATGGCTACCCCTAAATTGACTAAAGAATTGGGAAAAGAGTGGCCATTTATCTGGACTGTGACAATGGGGTTTCCAGAGTCTTCATATTTTACAGGTGTCTCTTTTCCTAGTAATAAATAAGACAAAGTCCTGACAACATGGACAATTGGGGTTATTTTTGTTTTCCTCACAGAATTCTTTATACACAATTCTTTAATAGTTTTAGCATATATCAAAATGTCTTGAATAGCCTAGAGGAGGGGTATTTTTATATAGATATTCTTAAGTTCACCCAGAAGATTAAAATCAGGATATTCAATTGGTCGAGGTATTATCAATCTTTCTGGAAGGAGGGACAAGAAGTTATGATTTGCTCAGGATCTTTCTGTCTGACTGTATTTTCTCCCTGCTTTGGTTGTTGGCTATCTATAGTCAAAGGCTTATCCAAATATGTCTCTTTGGTATCGAGTTGCAGATTTTTATCCTCATCTGGGGTAATTATGCGTCCAGATCTTAAACTAAGTTCATTACATTCTCTCGACTCAACTTCAGGGTCCAGACTCTTAATAATTTATATTGACTGGATGGGTCTGTTATTAGGATTTGGATTTGCTTGGGCTAGGATTTGTGGCCGTATATTAGATTGAGGATTTTGCTACAATGTGTAAGGTGTTGGTAAGGTTGGTTGAGATGGGGGAACTATTCCAGTAGGCTGGTTTGTGGATCATTGCCAATTCGGTTGCGAGTTATGATTTTGCGAGGTAGAAGGGGACCATTGCAAGGGATATGGATTACTCTGCCAAAATGGTGGAGGATAAGAGGGATTTGACCAATTTGATTGATTGGATCATGATGGCATAGAAAAGGCTTGAGGTGGAAGGGTGGTTGGTTTTTCCATGTTGTCCTTGGATATTGCTGAGAATTATATTGTGAGGAAGGAAAGAACGAAGAAGGGTCTATAGGCATACCTGTCGGTCCTACTTGCCATTGACGGCGTTGATTCATCAGATATACTGGTTCCACTTCGCCCTTGGCTTCCTTGAAGATCGCTTTTAACCTAGGAAGCGATGGACAAATTATGTAGTATGATCCTTAGTGCAAATGGAACATGTTTGTATCATATCTAGTGGAAATTCTCTATGATGGTGCTTCTTCCTACATTATGAACAGAAAATAGCCAGGTTCTGTTTTCCTTCGTCCTGTTTCTACTTGGCTTTCATGATATCCAATTGTGTTGTCAGGGTCCCTAAGATATCGGTCTTGAAATCTTCAAGCAAATTAGCAATTTCAACTCGTGTAATGCTTCCTTCTAAGGTTCTATTATCTCTAGCGATCACATCGCACTCGGTTGGTTTCAGCCTTGTACTTCCTCTGGAACACCTGATACACAATTGTACAATATTATCAAAATCATCTTGATAAATATCCCCTTTCCCCGTTAAGTTTAATGTTTCTACCCATTGGTCTTTCATACTTTTAATCATTGTGGTTTTAAGAACTTCAGGGGAGTAGATTTGCATAAGGAGATATTTGCAGATTATATTGAAAACGTTCTACATATTCTTCAAGAGTCTCGTTAGTCATAGCTACCATTTGAAAGATTTCATCCTTCAATTCTCTACTTCGGCAAAAATCTTGGTATTTTTTCATAAAGGCTATTTTCATTTGTTCCCAGTCGTTAATGGTACCTCCACCAAGCCCCATAAACCAACGCAGAGTTTCTCCCTTCAGAGTAGAAGGAAACAGCTTCAATTTCTGGGGGTCAGTATTGTAATCATAACCCCTACATAAAACATCGAATTCAAAAAGGAATGCATCGGGATTCTCTGAAGTTAGCCCATGAAAGGTAGGAATATTCTACAACGGGACGACTTTCATGGGAGCATTGATAGTTGTGTCAACGATAGGATATTGTAATGTAGAGGTTTGAGGCTGTTTCTAATTATTGGCCATTTGGTCAAAAATATGCCAATACTCTTCAGGGATTTCCAGAGCTGAAGATTTGTTCCTGGTGGGGCTAGAAGAGACTTGTAAAATGATTTTAACAACACTTCCTTAGTTTAGAATACTTGGGGTCCTCTGGTCAACCACTTTTTGAGGAGATTTGGGTTCTGATAATTTAGTACTACCTGTTTCTCCTCCTCCTTCACGGAGGTTGCAAGAATTCCCTTCTTGTAAAGGGCTAAACTGCAAATTTTCATTATTATGAAAACTTTGTTCAGACCCTTTAGTTCTGCGTTGAATCTCAGCGTTAGCTACAGATGGTGATCTTGCGGCTTGAAGGGTTATAGAAGGATTTCTTGTGGAAACGATTCAGGGTCCTACTGATGACTGAGACTCAACTTTTCTTATGATTTCTTCAATGAAGGTTGATCATCCAAGGGTCACCAGTCCCTTGGATTTTTCAGATTTGGATGGAGGAATTATATCTTTTTCTGCTCTTTTCTTCTTAGTCATTCATACAAAAATAAAAACATTCATTTGTACTTAAATTTCTAAGGAATTTTTTTTGCTGAAAAGCGGGCGATGGAGCTGTTTGGTCAATTTAGTGTTGTCTAAATTGCTATCATAAATTGTCAACACGGGGCTCGTAAGCTGATGAGGTGAAGTGTACAATATATACTTAAGCAGCCTTTCCTAGTTCTTTTTGTCGTTTTTATTTTATGTCTAACTTATCTTCCTAATGTGATGTGATGAAGTTATAAACAAGTGAGTGAATGTGTGTGTATGTGGCGATTTCTAAATGCTTCTTGAATTTTAAAGAGAAAACTTGAACAATAACTTGGACTGGAATTAAAGCTTTGAATGAAAGTAAAGCATCAAACAAAAAGACCAATGGCACTAGTCCAATACCTTTACTGCTAATAAGAATGAAAATGACATCTACATTAACTCAGCTGAAAACAAGAACACTACTCTAACTCCTCTATTGAATCTAAAGCAATGCAAAAATTAAGTGACAAATCACACTACTTAATTCTCCCTTAACATTCTGCCTTTAGCTAAATTGATCATGTGAAAAAGAGTTACGAGTGAATTAGCAATATGAGTCTAAAACTAAATAAACCAAGCTGCAGTTAAATGATGTTTTGGTCCCATAAAAGTTAGTGAATCATGATAAAAAGAACCATCAAGAGATTAGCAACTTGACAAAACTTGATAAAATAAACTAGGCAAGGAAACTAACTAAGCAAGGAAACTAATGAAAATCAAAGCGAAAGTCAGCAGTTTAGATAAGACAACTTCAGATGCCACTAGTGTTAGAAAGAAGGAAAAGCACACTGTCCCGGGCTCCTAACAAAGCTGTAAAAACACACACTGATCAGTCATGAAAAGTACAGAAACGTAAAGCAACATGATTCAAACTGTACATTAATATACATGGTGAATTAGAGAAAAAGGAATGCAGGAAAGCAAATTTAAAAACTACTGTACAATGGTTGTAGCAGACAGGGGCCCTCCATCCACTTCAACCAATTAAAAAGATCAGCTACGCAAGTAAGAACAGAACTGTCTTCTTGGTATTAAATCAGCACATAACAAAATACAACGGGGAGCGTAAACGCTATGTAAAAGAGTCTTGAAACAGAGTTTACAACAACAAAAGACTAACTTCCAAAAACTAACTAAGCAGCGTGTAGAAACGCTTTATTTATAGCAGGAACCCAAACTGTTCTGTGCGTAAACTAAGCTAACTAAAAGCTATGCAAAAGACACGTTCAACAACACCGTGCATAGATTTAGGAAACAGTAATCATGGTTGATAAATCCGCTGTTGGGTTCTTGTCCCCTGCAGTCTTCGTGGCTAAAGAAGAGGCCAGCTATGACTTTCGTGCTCCACCTAAACACGCAGAGCCGTGCCACTGTTTGCAACCTTGTCGTTTGACCAGAGTTACCTCCACGTTGACCAGGGGTGTAGACGGCCAGTTTGGCTGAGCTGACAGCACACGCACCATGTACACAGTCATACAAACTTGCTCATGTGGCTCTTTCCTCTGGAGGACACCTGGATCATAACAAACAAGAAAATGGCCGTGGAATCTGGGATTGGCTGCGGAATCAGAGATCGGTTGCGGAAATCCTGTATCAGCTGCGGAATTGCAACACTTGAACTAAAAATCTAAACCAACAGTCAATCATTAGCACAATTAGCAAATCATGTTAAAAAGTCCTATAATGCAATGAATTGAACAAGTTGATTAAGGAAATGATGACAAAAGAAGGAAATGAGTAGGAAAAGGCTGTTGGGAGGATGGGTAAATAAGTGCAGGTTTGAGGCTCAACATACCCCCACTGTGAAGGTGTTGCATGTCCTCATGCAACCAAAACTTTGTCATGATTTTTCAGTTCATATGATCAGATGTCTCTGCCAAGACATCCAACCTTCTCCTTTTTCTTCTTGCTGCCAAATTTGTTCTTGGTTTTCTAACCGAACACCTAAACTTCAAGTTAATCAAGGCCCTGCTCAATTTCTTGCATTTCCTCTTCAATTTCCTATTCTTTTTTCTGCCAAAGACCCAAGTGAAGCATTGTGTTGTCGTGGACAATTTTGTCCACCTTACTTTGTTCTTTCAATGCTTCATTCTCCTGCTTAATATGCCGGTTCAAGACTTCCAGCTCAAATACCTCTTGTTTTAGAGAGTGGACTTGTTCCTCAAGGGGCAATATAATGCTTGGACCGGCAACAGATTGCTCTAAAGTCTCCAAATAATCATATGCCTTCTGCTGGTCAGGGTCAATGTCAGGTGTTTGTCTTGGTCTAAATTCAAATCCTTGAAAACTGCTTTCTCTTTCTTGCTGGAAGGGACTTTCCTCTCGTGGCGGAGTGGACTCAGGGCCAAGCTGAGATGGAATCTTTTCAGGTTTAGTTTCTCCCAAGTCAATGAAATGTGACTGTTTTCCTTTGGTCACACTCATTTTTCCCTTCAGCCTACTGCTTCTTCTCACTTGTACATTAGTGCTCTTTTGTTGGGCATTATGTTTCTCTTTCTGTTTTCTCTTTAAGAGGGCAGTGGCTTGAAGTTGTGCTAATCTATCAACTAGTGTTTGGGATTCTTCTTCAATTGAGGGCTCAGGTGAAGGAAATGACTCTTGCACAATGGCTTTCCCTTTATCCCCCTTTTGTCTTTTAGTTCTGTCTCCCTTTTTCCTTTCTTCTTGGGCAATTTCTTGGGCAGTTTCTTGAGCAGTTTCTTCAGCAGTCTCTTGGGCAGTTTCTTCAATTTCTACAGCAGTTTCCTGGGCAGTAATTTCTTTCCCTCTTCTCCTACTTCTCTTTGGTATCCTAGGAGAGCTGCTAGAGGCTTCAGCTACCTCTTGAAAATGGTTTCTAACTAGAAACGTCTCCCACGTATCATTTTTAGTTTTCAACTTCTCCTTAACTAAAATTTTAATGAGTCCATGGTGATACAAGTGGGGTTCAATGTTTCCCACGTGTTTCTGAACAGTGGCACTCATCTTCTTTAGACTAGCTAACAAGAAACAAGGTAGGTTGATAGCACGGTCATCCATAAAGTGCATCATGATTCTTGCATGGTATACATACATGACACCGAAACGGCCTTCACATGTTAAAAATTTTTGAACAAGCAAAAGTAATGAAGTCCATCCTTGTTTAATGATACGTACAAGGATTCCCTTAGTGAAAATGGAGGTATCCATACCTGGATTCTTGAGCATATTTCTCCACTCTTGATCTTCAACTATTTTGTTTTTGAACCAGCGTTCTCCTTTTTGAGGCAAATCGATTGCTGTGGCCAAGGTGCTCTCTATTATGGCGAACTGCAGGTCTCCTACCTCCACGGTTTTCCCATCAAATGACCAAGCAAATGCCTTTGTCACCTCTTTATTGTACCCGTTAAATTTCTGAATGAACTTCAACCATTTGCTCTCTGCAGTGCTTCTTTTATCTGTGGGTAACCCTCTAAAAATTTTGAACCCTCTGGTTTTGCTCTTAACAATTTCCCCATTTTCGGCTCTCAGTTTTACTTGAAGCTCTGACAGTGGGATATGGACGCTTGAGGAGAATGCTCACGGGAAAAACAGGGGAATTACGGTTGTAACAGAGTAACCGTAATGTAATAAATAGTATGGTAGTATGGTGCAGAATTTGTGATCGGGGTTTTGAACAATGAGGTGAGGAAAAAGAGGGATTTACAGTAAAAACGAGAGTGGTGTATGAAAACGAGAATGGAAACAGTGGTATGAGAGTAGAGAACAATACGGCATGAGTTTATGCATGCGGGTGCAACGGTCAAATCCGTAAGCGTCGGGTGGCTACGTACACTTGGCTGCGGAAATGATCATATGTAGAGCTGTAGTACACTGGTATACGTCACTGAGGTACGAGTAGTTAATGGAAGAGCAGCTCGTATCAAGTTCAAATCAATAGCAATTAGGAAACCATTAGGAGGGTGATGAGGTGGATTAGGCGTGATTGTGGATGAGGAGTGGGATAATCTTGTCAATCATTGCATTAAGTGACTCCTACCATGATTTGAAAACCATGCATAAATGACATTAAACTGTTGGTTAAAAATTTGGAACATACCTTCATACGTTTGCATTTGATCCCTTTGTTGATTATGGTGGCTAACTTTTGATTGCTTTCTGGCTTTGTAGGTGCTATGTATCATTGCTGCCCTTTGATGATGATACCTCTGACTGTAAATTTTCCTTTTTGAAACAGAATTGCTTTGATTGTAGAGATAGAGTGTATTGGCTGCGGAAACTTGGTATGAGCTGTAGAATTTGCAACAACACTTTTCTGCCTGCATAAAGATGATTAGAACAAGCTTATCTGAATGGAATAGTCCTGAGAGAGGGACTTTATTGGTGGAAATGAGATGCAATGAATGAACTGGAAGAAAAATGAAGTGGAATGGAGATGATAAGATGGATGAAATGGCAGACGAGATGGAAAGAGAGATTTTTTTTTTTTTTTTTGGAAAATATGGAGTGTCAAGTTTCCCTGATTTTCACCCCATATTTTCTGTATAAGACCGCCAATCTGAGATTGGTTTTCAGGCTTATACACATATTTTTTTTTTTTCTTTTTTTTCAATTCAGAAAAAACAAAGATTAGGTTGATGGAGGAGAAGGATTCTTCTCCACTAGCCTCATTGCAGATTTTTCTTGAAACATTTTGACAAAGTCCTCTTTTGAGAGTGGCTTATGATAAACTTTCAATCGGTGGCCATTCACAATGAGAGGAATTTGAGACTCATCAAT
>APFE030520635.1:0-23193 GCA_000404065.3 Pinus taeda
CGGATATTTGAAATGGCCCTCTACCATTCGTACTCGTGTTTCCGGGAGATAGTTAAAGGCCGATAAAATGGAATGGCCCTACATCTGTTGTTTTATATTTTCATATACAGGAGAAACCTACCATACGTTTTAAAAATCAAATTGAGTTATATCATTAATTACAATATATAATCATGATTCATAATATAATATATATTTTTATTTAAATTATTTAAATTATTTTTTGGATGAGAAAATAAAAAATAAAACTCATTTCATTAATAATACATTTATTGAGCTGAGTTGAGTGAATGTGAGTCTGTTTGATTCCCAAAGTCAAAGGAAGGGCAGTCCAGCAACTGAACATTCACGGCTCTCTCTCAATAATGGCTTGTTTTAATTATGTATTTATGTATATCCATGTAAAATGAAACAATTATACACCAAATGTCCAAGTTTTCTCATGTATATAGCATGTAAGGTTGAATATAGAAAAATGGCACTGAGTGTGATACATATGCAAAAAAAAATACATATACATCAAGGTTTTAAATGACGTCTAGACTCCAAAAACCATAAAGCGACAACCTACAACCTACAAGCTACATAAATTACTACATATCATCAGATTTATTCCCACCTAATGGTGCCATTGTAAATAACTCGTTTAATCCCATGCATGTCAAAAGTATAATATCATTGTACTATGCCGTTGAAAGTTTTATAATGGAAAGATATGCTGGCAATGCCACATAAAAATGATGCTCCTTGAATAGTTGGATACATTTGTTCTGATGTGAGATCACTAATTGAGATTAGAAATCACAAGGGTTGGTGTGGAGTGGAGTTGTTGCTTAAGCTGTTAAAAGCCATTATTTCTTATTAGATGAAGGGAAGGAAAGGTACTTGTTATTCCCCATGAGTATCTAATTTAAGGTCCAAGTAATAGGCAGAAAATGAAGCAGGAGCTTTATTCAGAAGTTAGGAAGTTTGAGGAGGTTGTGGAGCTATATGAGGTATCTATGATGAGGCTAATCTTGGATGATTTGTATCTTCTCTAGACCTAGGTATTCTTGAGTCATCAATGATGAAATTTAGATATAGAATTTGCTCTGTTACAAATGAACACTTTTCAGGAAAAGCATAGAACATATATTCCCGGAGAGTCTACAGAAATACGTGCCTAACATGGTAAAGGTGCTCTTATTAAGTGTCATTGTAAACAAGGATGTAATTTGGACTAAGTTATCATGTTTAGTGAACTTGGTTCTTTAAGATCAAAATTGCCAAATTTTATCTGATCCCTAATTTGTTAGATTAAAATTTGAGATCACTAAACCTTAAGGTGAACTTGAATATGTGAGTGAACTAGAAAATATTCATCAAAATTCATTGGAGTTTGATTGGGGCTTGACTGATGAATATAGAACAATTAACAAAAAGAAAGGTCTTAGGTTTGAATAAAAGTAGCAATCTTCACTTTTATATTTAGAGAACTAGAGTTGTTTTCAACCATTAAGGATCTACCATATGGTTTTGGTTTTACCAAAGCATGATGTGGAACTCCGGTTTTGCCATAAGTTTTTGGGCTTGAACTGTCGCTGAGTTTGGTGTTCTCTGTGTCCCTCTCCATTGAAAAGAGGTCCTTTTTAAGGATAAATGGAATATCCTAGAGGCGTGAAGGATTTAACAAGGCTAATGGGCGTCTCCATCTTGTGGAAAAAAGGTGTCAAGCATGTCCTTTCATAAGATAGCTAAAGCACCATTCCAATGGGGAGATTAGAGGTCTTAGTATAAAGTGAAAATGTGGACTCTATTGGGGTCAAAAGCTTGCCCTTCTTGCCTTTTAAGTGCTAGGATACTTTTGTTACTGCAATTTGGCTTCATAACGTATAATTTTAGAGGTATTTTTTTAAGTAGTGAAACATCTAACGCATTTTTAGCGAACCATCCCAATTCAACTGTTCAACTTGTATGGATGGTTAAATTCAACTATGCCAATCTTCCCTTCATTGCTTTTAATATTGAATCATATTTACCATTTTATGTTTGTTGGAAGATGAGAGAAGCTGCATCATAAGCCTTCATAAAGAATGTATCCTAGTACTACTCTGTTTGCCTCAACGAAATTTGCAGTCTGGGTGCTACTTAATAGGAGCTTACAATCAACATGGCTTCTCAAAACACAAGTACTTCTGAAAATTTTGGTTATAAAGATATGGCATAATCTGGACAAAAATGAATTGCAAGGCAAGCCAATCAATAGATAGTTTGCATATTTGAAAGGAAGCATTCCGAGTTGTTATTATTTAAAATAGAAAATTTTGGCTACATAAGGGGTTTCGGGGACATTTCATAAAACAAAGACTTAGTTTTTTAGGTAATGGAGGGTTTTCAACACTTGCTCTACATATATAATTGAAGAGAAACTAGGAAGAACCGAGAAGGGTGAAAAACAAGGAAGAATGAGATGAGAGGCTTTTTCTGAATCCCTTGTTTTCCTAAGCCCTTGATTTAATCGAGGGTTACAGAGTTGTCATGCATCCCTAACAATGGTAAAGGTCAATCATCGCACCATTGCCTACTGCCTACAAGAAATAATTGGCCTACCCAGCTAAAAAATGTTTTCCAAGGGATCGCTGACATGTGGTAGAACTAAAATTACTGAAGCAAAGAGGGAGGAGAAAAATTACAGACATATTCACATGATCACGATATAACCTTTTTTTATAGTCACAATGTGTATGTATGTACACAAAGCATAATTTGATTTCCATCCTAGATGTAGCAAATGTTTTATGTATACTGAATAATCAATTGGCACTATACAAGGGGTTGCCAGATTCTTAGAGACTAGCAACATCACCAGGTTGAGATGGTGAGGAGGGGTTAATTTTTCCATGCCAAAGAGATGAAACCTAAGGATTCATCTAGAGAATATGCTTCACAATAATTTTAGAGAAGAATTCTAGCTTGGCTCCTTGGATAATCACTTAAATTGGTAAATTTGTATATCGCTAATTCTATAAGAATATGCCACTGATCCCTTCCTTCCAGACTGATTTTTCTTTCGGTTCCCTCAAAATCTGCAATTCCCATTATTTTCTTTGCGACGAAGAGCTTCTCCACATTCAACCGCTCTGCAATATCCCTTGCCATGTTGGGCTCCATAGATTCAAAAAATGTAGAGAAATATTCTAAAGCATTTTGAAATCAAACTTGGAATTGGTAAGCATTTAAATGAGCTTCATATTCTCCAAGTGTTACGACTTTGGGGGATAGGGCATGATCTAGTTTGAGTATTTTCACTAGGGGTTCAAGGGAATCTCCTAAAATATTATATAACTGTAACATAAAATTTACTGCGATGCATTCATCTTGCTCAATTTTCAGGGTAGACAATTCCACCTAACTCATATGTTTTGACACTAGACAGAACTCAAACTCTAGGTCAAGCAATTGAGCAAACTCTATGAGCCTCTTGCCAGTGGCCAACAAAGAGGAAGTAGGGTTTTGGCCTAGTGTTGGGGCAGGGATACTTGCGATATTTATTTTTTGGGGTTTTCTGCCTAGCCTCATCGTGAATGCATGCAATAAAGCTACACACTGTACACCCTGCACAATGCCGAAGTCGACTATGTGAATTTTCTCTGCCTTGTCTTATAAAAGAAATTACTTTAATCACTAAAGTCATTGCTAAGGTTAATTGTATATTAGGCTACTTCTGCAGGCCTAGACACTTAGGTTTGTGCAAAAGTACCTACCTGAGCTACAAAACATCAACACTTTATTGTCTGAATTTTGGACAAGGCCATCATGCTGGTTTTATGCTTTTGTATGCTGTGTGCTTAGCCATTTCTTTCATGTGCATTCATTTCTATTTCCATTCATGTCATCATTCCTAAACTCATTATTTGTTTACTATTAAATTCAATCCTTGATGATAGGGGTTTGCCTAGGATTTTGCTTCCCTTAGAGTTTGTCGGTAACTCGCTAATACTTTATTTATATCAACTCTTTTCTATTCATCCTACCTCGTGAGGCTCCTCCTGCTTAGGAACTAAAAGTTCCTCCTCTGTATGCAACTTGAGCTCCGTCTCAAGTGATACTTGCATAGCTTTCTGCTCGTCGAACATTAGATCCCTGCATACCATTGTCCACTAACTGGTAGGAAGGTACACCTGGTAGTTGTGGGGTTTATCCGTGTACCCCACAAGTATTCCCAACTCAGCTGTTGGATCTAACTTCTTTCAGGCATCTTTGGTCACATGATAGTAAACTGATGATCCAAATATTCGTAAGTGACTCACATCTGGTCGCTTCCCGAAAAAGGCCTCCATAGGTGTCTTCATTCCTAATATATGGTACGGGCTTCTGTTCTGCAGGTATACTGCTGTATTGCACGCATCAGCCCACAAATGTAGTGGTAGGCTTTGGTCATGCAACATCACTCGAGCTACTCCCACAATCGATCTGTTCTTCCTTTCGGCCACCCCATTTTGCTGTGGGTTATGGAGTACCATCAACTTCCATTTAATTCCTTCTGCAGTGCAGAAGTCCTTAAACTATTGGGAGATATACTCTCCACCATTGTCGCTACGCAAGGATTTTACTTGCTTTCTAGATTCTTTCTCTTCCAAGAATTTAAACACACAAAATCTCAAGAAGGTCTAATCCTTCTTTTTCATAAAGTAGATCCAGCATCTATGAGAAAAATCATCAATAAAAATAACATAGTACCTCTGTTTAGCGGTGGAGTCTGTAGAGAAAGGTCCACAAACATCTAAGTGAACTCACTCCAGGATTGCTCCATCTCTACTGTCTCGATCCAGAAAGGAAGATTTCACATACTTACGCAAGGTACAATCTTTGCATGTATTCGTCTGCTCCAGTTTTCCCTTGGGAAGTCTGGTATAAATCTGTTGCATAATCTTCAGGGCTCCATGGTGCAAGTGGCCCAATCTTCTATGCCATAGCTCGCCAACATCTTGGCTCTGCACCATCTCAGCTTTGGAGCTCAATGCAGCACAATTGTCTACCTCTAGCTTGTAGAGATTCTTTACTCAAATCCTGATTCGCTTGGTCTGTCCAGTGCCGATATGTATCAAAAACACTTTTCCTTCACTAAAAAATACATCATAGCCTTTATCTTCTAGCATAGAAATGGACACAAGATTCTTCTTCAGACCTGGTACATACTTTACATCAATCAGGGTGAGAGGAACTCCATGATCCCTCTGAAAAACAACCATACCTTCACCTAAAACATGGTACCTTCCATCACCGCCCATCCTAATCCGCATCTAGAGATCCTTCTCCTCCAAGGTACTGAAAAGATTCTTATCACGTGACATGTGGAATGAAGCTCCATTGTCCAGGTACCACACACATCCCACAATGGATGAAACCATGCATGCAATAAGAGAGAAACCCAACTCAAACTACGAGGCCAGTCCCTGACCATTAGAACCCTTCGAGGATCCCTTCGTGGATTTCTTCTGTGGACAATTTGTAGCATAATGGCCCACTTCATGACAATGAAAACATCGCACTTTCGATTTGTCAAACTTCTTCCCACCATGGGAAGAACTGGATTTGGAATGAGATGCCTTCCCTTTCCCCTTCCTCGCCTTACTCACTAAGGCTATATTTTCCTCATCATCTTGTTTTGATGAGGATCCATCTCTGGTGCTTCTTCTTATCTCCTCCTACATCAGATCTGACCAAAGTTGTTCCCAATTTGGCAATATTTCTCTTCCATTAACCGAGTCTTGGTAGCTATGCCTGCTCTTAGGAAGATTGAGGAGTGAAAGACTCACCATGTCATCATCGGCTGTCATGATCCCTACACTTCCAAGCTCATCCTTGCAGGTGGTGAGCTTGTTTAGATATGTAAAGATCGTGTCGCCCTTTTCACACTTGATTTTTCAAAGCTTGTCTTTCAGCACCAACTTCCTTTGGTTGCTACTATTCTGATATAGATCTTTCAATGTTTTCCACATCGAAAACGATGTCTCCTTCCCATGGGGACTCGAGACTATGTGGTCTCGAACTCCCTCCAGAAGGATTCTCCTCGCTCTAGCCACACATTTCTTCCATTATGCCAATTCAGTAGCAAGATATATTCACAATAGAATATTCCTACAACTGATAGTACACTGTCCCTCCATCTGATCTCAACTGGGTCTCTCACTAAACTGACATGCATGAGTTATTTATGAGAGAATATTCAATTATTTGAAGTGCAGCAGTTACATGCATGCATGCATTAACTAACCGAACTCACAATTAGTTCAACAAACTCTTTGAACTAATGAGCTAACTAATCACAACTCAAATTACAACTCATCCTTATCTCTTTAACTGATGGATAAATTCCTCAATTAGTGGAGAAACTTTGCATGTTTTCACATAGACTTTATGTTTGATTTTCTACAACTAATTAACTGAAGACGAATTAATTAATTATTTTACAAACAACTGCTAAGATCAAATTCAAATTTTACTTCTCTATTTTAGTTCAGGGACTAACTAAAATAGGAAGGTATTCTGAAATGCTATTTATAGCAGTGCTAAATTTAGCACTTCTATATTTAGCATTTCAGGTTGCTATTTTCTACATTAAATTTGTAAAAGCACCAAATCTTCTTGAAAGGGGATTTCATGCATTTATATATATGAACACAATGGTGGAAAAAATTATTCAAGTGATCCATTCCACTGTTTTATGTTGCAGGGCATTTCTTTCTTTTCGCTGAAAATTATTCAAGTGATCCATTCCACTGTTTTATGTTACAGGGCATTTCTTTCATTTCGCTGAAAATTATTCAAGTGATCCATTCCAATGTTTTATGTTGTATCGTTGAAATGGATAGAAATAGAACCCACATGGGCTTGATTGCCCATAATTTCCTCTCAGCTCTACTTTCAAAGCAAACCCTCGTTGGGTCATTTCAGCGATCCCACTCATTTGAGTTTTCTTATTTCATTTTCCTCTTGTTAATTTCTTTAGCCCGGCTACCAATCCATCTCATAGTTAGTCTGTTCTCCATTCGGTTGATTTAAATTACCTCGTCATTAAACAGATTATTAGAATAAACGACTAGGAATGTGAGTTGAGTTGAGTGAATGTGAGTCTGTTTGATTCCCAAAGTCAAAGGAAGGGCAGTCCAGCAACTGAACATTCACGACTCTCTCTCAATAATGGCTCTGCTCTCTCCCCATTAATTTCAGGTACATATTATCATTAATTCATTTGTACTCTGTTTTTCATTTTCCGTAATATACTTTTAATTCATTTCCGCCATTTTAATGCATGTTCATCTATCTCAAATCTGATGCAGGTTATTTAAGAGGTTCGATGGAAAACAACCTCCAATTGAAGAGTTCCTACAGCATAATCAATGTTTAGGGATTCAATTACAGGTACCTCAATCCTTTCATTTCATTTCAGATTTCTTTAGGTTAATTTCTTCCTAGTCAACCACAACAAGAATAAGGTATTTTTATTTTATTTTTTCTTTCTGTTAATTCCTTCTTTCAACGCTAAATTGAAATGTCAAATCAGCCCTGTAATGAGTATTTACTTTTAATTGAGTGAAATCCAAATGTCAAACCAACCCTGTAATGAGTATTTTTGTTAATTCCTTCTTTCAGCCCTGTAACGATGGAAATTGAGGGGTCAAACCAACCATGTGGTGGGTTTTTTCTTTTAATTGAGTGAAACACAAATGTCAAACCAGTCCTGTAATGAGTATTTTCTTTTAATTGAGGGATTTAATTACAAGTACATTTCCACTAAATTTTACTCTCAAAACAGAACCCAGTCCTTTGGTTTCAATTTTGTTTAGGTTAATTTCTTCAACTTAATCAAACCACAACAAGAATAACCTATTTTCTTTAATTTTCTTTCTGCAATTCCTTCCTTCAGCCATGTAATGACGGAAACCAAGGTGTCAAACCACACACTGGTATTTTCTTCTAATTGTCTAAGAATATTTTCTATTGATTTGTTTAGCTGTGGATTATCGATCCATCCAATAATTATTGTTGAGGTTAACTCATTTATCTATTTGGTGCTTATGAAATTCGTTCCTGTTGTTTTTACTCATCGAGTAACTATCCCATTTGTTCATATTATTCCTTGCCCAAGTTTAATTGGCATGAAATTAAGATTACTTCTTATCCATCCTTTGCCCAAGTTAAATTTCCATGTACACATGTTCAGCATTTCAATGTCTAG
The DNA here is from genome assembly GCA_000404065.3 of Pinus taeda. Taxonomy (NCBI): domain Eukaryota; kingdom Viridiplantae; phylum Streptophyta; class Pinopsida; order Pinales; family Pinaceae; genus Pinus; species Pinus taeda. The sequence goes on from APFE030520635.1 coordinate 8,222, forward strand.
TTTCAATGTAATTAATCTGTATTTTTGGTTTATTGTCAGCTGAAACACAATCATCATCTGAATTTGATTTGTTTTTTAAATATATAATAAATTTAAATATTATTATTTGAATTTAAATATCTATTTAAAATATATATAATAAATTTAAATTTAAATGGGAAATATCATTTAAGAATTCCGTGTTAGGCTCAGTCAATGTTTTCACTATCCTAACTAAATCATAGTAATATTTGTGGCAAATCAAACCCTGCCGTTCTTGGAATCAAGGGTGAAGTTAGTTTAATTAATCTTGTAATGATTAATTAACCATATAGAAAACATTTCAGACTATAGCATCATCAATTTGTGAGATGATATTTCAATTTAATTTAAAGCTTGGTATATATATTTTAAATAAAGATTGAGATGATATTTCAATTTAATTTAAAGCTTGGTATATATATTTTAAATAAAGATTCAAATGCAAGTGATGTTTTTTAAATTTATTATATATATTTTAAATAAAAATTTAAATAAAAATAATAATTTCTGGCTGTCACCTAAGTTTCTAAATTATTAAAAATTAGTAGTGTAATTTGTCACTCTAAAAATAATCTTTTCTAAATAATTTCTATAATTATTATTTATTTTATTTTATTTTTAATTATTTTAAAATTTAGATAATTAATATTTTTATTAAATTCTACACTATATTTTACTAATAATACTAAAATAATATAATATATAATGAAAAATTATTTACTATTGATTTTAAATATGCGTTTTATTAAATGTCTCAACTACAATACATATATATATATAAATTTTTATAGAACTAGATGGGGTTAGAGTAAGCTTGGCTAAGCCAAGCTAAGCGAAAGCTAGAGTAGGTTTTCCTAGGCTAGGCTAGAGTAGGCTAGGCTAAGCTAGGCTAGAGTAGGCTAGGTGAGGCTAGGCTAAGATAGAGCATGGTAGGTTATGCTAGATTAGAATATGGTAGTCTAGTGTTAGGCTAGGAATATATTAAGCTAGGGTAGCGTAGGCTAGGCCACGCTAAAGTAGGCAAGGCTATTGTAGGGTAGGGTAGGGTAGGCTAGGCTAGGAAAGAGTTTGCTAGGCTAGGAAAGAGCAGGATAAGCTAGGATAGGAAAGAGTAGGTTGGGTTAGGCTGTGAAAGAGTAGAGTAGGCTAGAGTAGGCTAGACTAGGGAACGCCATAGTAGGTTAGGCTAGGCAAGGCTAGGGTAGACTAGGTTAGAGTAGGATAGGTTAGAGTAGGTTAGGCTAGGCTAGAGTAGAGTAGAGTAGAGTAGGTTAGGTTAGGCAAGGCTAGACTAAGCTAGGCTAGAGTACAATAGGGTAGGGTAGGGTAGGCTAGAGTAGGGTAGGCTAGAGCGGGTCGGGCTTGGGTAGGGTAGGCTAGAGTAATCTAGGCTAGGGTAGGCTAGGCTAGGCAAGAATAGGTTATGTTAGGAAAGAGTAGGCTAGGCTAGGCAAGAGTAGGATAGGCTAGGCTAAAGTAGAGTATGCTAGGCTAGGCTAGGCTAGGCTAGAGTACGATAGGGTAGGCTAGGGTAGGTTAGAGTAGGCTAAGCTAGAGTTGGCGAAGCTAGAGTAGGCCAGGCTAGACTAGGCTAGGATAGATTAGGCTAAGGTACGGTAGGCTAGAGTAGAGTAGGTTAGGCTAGGGTTAGGTTATAGTAGGCTAGGGTAGGCTAAGGTAGGGTAGCCCAGGGTAAGCTGAAGTATGCTAGACTAGAGCAGGTTAGGCCAGAGTAAGCTAGGCTAGGCTAGAGTAGGATAGGATAGGGTAGGCTAGTAGGCTAGGCGAGGCGAACCTAGAGTAGGCTAGGGTAGAGTAAGTTAGGCTAGGGTAGACTAGGCGCAACTAAAGTAGGCTAGAGTAGGGTAGGATAGGGTAGGCTAGGCTAGGCAAACCTAGAGTACTGGCTAGACAAGAGTAGGTTAGGCTAGAGTAGGCTAGGGTAGAGTAAGACTAGGCTAGGCTAGGCTAAGCTAATGTAGGCTAGTCTAGGCTAGGCTAGGGTAGTCTAGGCTAAGCTACAGTAGGCTAGTCTAGGCTAGGCTAAGCTAAAGTAGGCCAGGCTACGCAAGGCTAAGGTAGAGTAGGTTACGTTAGGCTACTCACTAGGGTAGGTTATGCTAGAGTAGGATAAGGTAGGCTATGCTAGAGTAGGTTTGGCTAGGCTAGGCTAGCCAATGCTAGGGTAGGTTATGCTAGGGTAGGATAAGATAGGTTATGCTAGAGCAGGCTTGGTTAGGCTAGTCTAGACTATGTTAGGTGGGGTATGCTAGGTGAGGCCACGCTAAACTAGGTTAGGCTAGGGTAGACTAGGCTAGGGTAGACTAAGCTAGGGTAAGCTAGGGTAAGCTAGAGTTGGCTAACCTATGGTTAGGTAGGGTAGGGTACGGTAGGCTAGAGTAGGCTAAGGAAGGCTATGTCAAGATAGCCTAGAGTAGGCAAGGCTAGGTTTAAGTAGACAAGGTTAGGGTATAGAGTAGGCTAGAGAAGAGTAGGCTAGGGTAGAGTAGGCTAGGGTAGAGTAAGTTAGGCTAGGGTAGAGTAAGTTAGGCTAGGCTAGACTAGGCGCAACTAAAGTAGGCTAGAGTAGGGTAGGATAGGGTAGGCTAGGTAGGCTAGTAGGCTAGGCTAGGCAAACCTAGAGTAGGCTAGACAAGAGTAGGTTAGGCTAGAGTAGGCTAGGGTAGAGTAAGTTAGACTAGGCTAGGCTAGCTAAGCTAAAGTAGGCTAGTCTAGGCTAGGCTAGGGTAGTCTAGGCTAAGCTAAAGTAGGCTAGTCTAGGCTAGGATAAGCTAAAGTAGGCTAGGCTACGCAAGGCTAAGGTAGAGTAGGTTACGTTAGGCTACTCACTAGGGTAGGTTATGCTAGAGTAGGATAAGCTAGGCTATGCTAGAGTAGGTTTGGCTAGGCTAGGCTAGCCAATGCTAGGGTAGGTTATGCTAGGGTAGGATAAGATAGGTTATGCTAGAGCAGGCTTGGCTAGGCTAGTCTAGGCTATGTTAGGTAGGTTATGCTAGGTGAGGCCAAGCTAAACTAGGTTAGGCTAGGGTAGACTAAGCTAGGGTAAGCTAGGGTATGTTAGGGTAAGCTAGAGTTGGCTAACCTATGGTTAGGTAGGGTAGGGTACGATAGGCTAGAGTAGGCTAAGGAAGGCTATTTCAAGATAGCCTAGAGTAGGCAAGGCTAGGTTTAAGTAGACGAGGTTAGGGTATAGAGTAGGCTAGAGAAGAGTAGGCTAGGGTAGAGTAGGCTAGGGTAGAGTAAGTTAGGCTAGGGTAGAGTAAGTTAGGCTAGGCTAGACTAGGCACAACTAAAGTAGGCTAGAGTAGGGTAGGATAGGGTAGGCTAGGTAGGCTAGTAGGCTAGGATAGGCAAACCTAGCGTAGGGTAGACAAGAGTAGGGTAGGCTAGAGTAGGCTAGGGTAGAGTAAGTTAGGCTAGGCTAGGCTAGGCTAAGCTAAAGTAGGCTAGTCTAAGCTAGGGTAGGGTAGTCTAGGCTAAGCTAAAGTAGGCTAGTCTAGGCTAGGCTAAGCTAAAGTAGGCCAGGCTACGCAAGGCTAAGGTAGAGTAGGTTACGTTAGGCTACTCACTAGGGTAGGTTATGCTAGAGTAGGATAAGCTAGGCTATGCTAGAGTAGGTTTGGCTAGGCTAGGCTAGACTATGCTAGGGTAGGTTATGCTAGGGTAGGATAATATAGGTTATGCTAGAGCAGGCTTGGCTAGGCTAGTCTAGACTATGTTAGGTAGGCTATGCTAGGTGAGGCCAAGCTAAACTAGGTTAGGGTAGGGTAGACTAAGCTAGGGTAAGCTAGGGTAGGCTAGAGTTGGCTAACCTATGGTTAGGTAGGGTAGAGTACGGTAGGCTAGAGTAGGCTAAGGAAGGCTATGTCAAGATAGCCTAGAGGAGGCAAGGCTAGGTTTAAGTAGACGAGGTTAGGGTAAACTAGGGTAGGTTATGGTAGGGTAAACTAGAGTAGGCTTGCATAACCTAGGTTAGGCTATGCTTGCTTGGTAGGTTAGAATAGGCTAGGCTAGAGTGGGTTGGGCTTGGGTAGGGTAGGCTAGAGTAGGCTAGGCTAGTCTAGGTTAGGTTAGGTTAGACTGAGCTAGGCTAGGGTACAATAGGGTAGGCTAGGGTAGGCTAGAGTAAGCTAAGCTAGAGTAGGCCAAGCTAGGGTAGGCTAGGGTAGGCTAGAGAAGGCTAGGGTAGGCTAGGGTAGGCTAGAGTAGGTTAGGCTAGGCAAGAGTACGTTAGGCTAGGTTAGAGTAGAGTAGGGTAGGGTAGGGTAGGCTAGACTAAGCTAGCATAGGCAAGAGTACGATAAGGTAGGCTAGGGTAGGCTAGAGTAGGCTAAGATAGAATAGACTAGGATAGATTAGGCTAAGGTAGGGTAGGCTAGGGTACGTTATAGTAGTCTAGGTCGGGCTGGAGTAGGTTAGGCTTAGGCTACATTAGGTTAGGCTAGGATAGAGTATGCTAGGAAAGAGTAGGTTAGGTTAAAGTAGGCTAGGGTAGGCTATGGTAGGCTAGCCTAGGGTGAGATGAAGTATGCTAGACTAGAGTAGGTTAGGCTAGAGTAGGCTAGGCTAGGTTAGAGTAGGCTAGGACAGGTTAGGCTAGTAGGCTAGGCTAGGCGAACCTAGAGTAGGCTAGACAAGAGTAGGTTAGGCTAGAACAGGCTAGGATAAATTAAGTTAGGTTAGGCTAGGCTAGGTTAAGAAAACGTAGCCTAGAGTAGGCTAGGATAGGGTAGGCTAGGTAGGCTATTAGGGTAGGCTAGACAAACCTAGAGTAGGCTAGACAAGAGTAGGTTAGGCTAGAATAAGCTAGGCTAGGCTAGGCTAGAGTGGGTTGGGCTTGGGTAGGGTAGGCTAGAGTAGGCTAGGCTAGTCTAGGTTAGGTTAGGTTAGACTGAGCTAGGCTAGGGTACAATAGGGTAGGCTAGGGTAGGCTAGAGTAAGCTAAGCTAGAGTAGGCCAAGCTAGGGTAGGCTAGGGTAGGCTAGAGAAGGCTAGGGTAGGCTAGGGTAGGCTAGAGTAGGTTAGGCTAGGCAAGAGTACGTTAGGCTAGGTTAGAGTAGAGTAGGGTAGGGTAGGGTAGGCTAGACTAAGCTAGCATAGGCAAGAGTACGATAAGGTAGGCTAGGGTAGGCTAGAGTAGGCTAAGATAGAATAGACTAGGATAGATTAGGCTAAGGTAGGGTAGGCTAGGGTACGTTATAGTAGTCTAGGTCGGGCTGGAGTAGGTTAGGCTTAGGCTACATTAGGTTAGGCTAGGATAGAGTATGCTAGGAAAGAGTAGGTTAGGTTAAAGTAGGCTAGGGTAGGCTATGGTAGGCTAGCCTAGGGTGAGATGAAGTATGCTAGACTAGAGTAGGTTAGGCTAGAGTAGGCTAGGCTAGGTTAGAGTAGGCTAGGACAGGGTAGGCTAGTAGGCTAGGCTAGGTGAACCTAGAGTAGGCTAGACAAGAGTAGGTTAGGCTAGAACAGGCTAGGATAAATTAAGTTAGGTTAGGCTAGGCTAGGTTAAGAAAACGTAGCCTAGAGTAGGCTAGGATAGGGTAGGCTAGGTAGGCTAGACAAACCTAGAGTAGGCTAGACAAGAGTAGGTTAGGCTAGAATAGGCTAGGGTAAATTAAGTTAAGTTAGGCTAGGCTAGGCTAAGAAAATGTAGCCTAGAGTAGGCTAGGATAGGGTAGTCTAGGTGGGCTATTAGGGTAGGCTAGGCGAACCTAGAGTACGTTAGACAAGAGTAGGTTAGGCTAGAGTAGGCTAGGGTAGAGTAAGTTAGTCTAGGCAAAGTTAAACTAGGCTAGTCTAGGCTAGGGTAAAGTTTGCTAGGCTAGTGTAGAGTACGTTACATTAGGCTAGGCTACAATACACTAGGGTAGGTTATGCTAGAGTAGGATAAGCTAGGTTATGCTAGGGTAGGTTTGGTTTGGCTAGGATAGGCTAGACTACGCTAGGGTAGGATATGCTAGAGTAGGATAAGCTAGGCTATGCTAGAGTAGGCTTGGCTAGGCTAGGCTAAGCTATGTTAGGTAGGCTATGCTAGGTGAGGCCATGCTAAACTAGGTTAGGCTAGGCTAGGAGTAGGCTAAGCTAGGGTAGGCTAGGCTGGACTATGTTAGGTAGGCTATGGAAGGTGAGGCCAAGCTAAAATAGGTTAGGCTAGGCTAGAGTAGGCTAAGCTAGGGTAGGCTAGGGTATAGCTAACCTATGGTTGGGTAGGCTAGGCTAGGTTGCAGTAGGCTAAGGAAGGTTATGTTAGGGTAACCTAGGTTAGGCTAATTTAGGTTTAAGTAGACTAGGTTAGGGTAGGCTAGGGTAGCCTGTAGTAGGGTAAACTAGAGTAGGCTAGTATAAGATAGGTTAGGCTAGGCTTGGCTAGGTTGATAGGTTAGAGTAGGCTAGGCTAGGCTAGGTTATGGTAGTCTAGGGTAGCCTAGAGTAGGCTAGAGTTGGCTAACCTATGGTTGGGTAGGCTAGGCTAGGCTGGAGTAGGCTAAGGAAGGTGATGTTAAGGTAACCTAGGGTATGCTAGGTTAGGTTTAAGTAGACTAGGTTAGGGTAGGCTAGGGTAGCCTGTAGTAGGGTAAACTAGAGTAGGCTAGTATAAGATAGGTCAGGTTGGGCTAGGTTGGTAGGTTAGAGTAGGTTAGGCTAGGCTAGGTTAGGGTAGTCTAAGGTAGCCTAGAGTAGGCTTGGCTAGGCTAGGCTAGAGTATGTTAATTAGGCTATGCTAGGTGATGCCAAGCTAAACTAGGTTAGGCTAGGCTAGGCTAGAATAGAGTAAGCTAAGCTAGGGTAGGCTAGGATAGGATAGAGTTGGCTAACCTATGGTTGGGTAGGGTAGGGTAGGGTAGGCTAGAGTAGGCTAAGGAATGCTATGTGAAGGTAGCCTAGAGTAGGCTATGTTAGGTTTAAGTAGATTAGGTTAGGTTAGGGTAGGGTAGCCTACAATAGGGTAAACTTGATTAGTCTAGTATAAGGTAGGTTAGGCTAGGCTAGGTTGGTAGGTTAGAGTAGGCTAGGGTAGGCTAGGTTAGGGTAGGCTAGGGTAGGCTAGAGTACGGTAGATTAGAGTAGGCTAGGCTAAGCTAGGTTGGTAGGCTAGAATAGGCAAGGCCAGGCTTAAGTAGACTAGGTTAGGGTAGGCTAGAGTAGTCTAGAGTAGGCTAGTATAATCTAGGCTGGGATAGGCTAGGCTAAGCTAAAGTAGGCCAGTCTAGGCTAGGCTAAAGTTCGCAATGCTAGGGTACAATACGTTACGTTAGGTTAGGCTACAATATGCTAGGGTAGGTTATGCTAGAGTAGGATAAGATAGGCTATGCTAGAGTAGGTTTGGCTAGGCTAGGATAGACTACATTAGGGTAGGTTATGCTAGGGTAGCATAAGTTAGGCTATGGTAGAGTAGGCTTGGCTAGACTATGTTAGGTAGGCTATGTTAGGTGAGTTCAGGCTAAACTAGGCTAGGCTAAGATAAGGAAGGCTAGGCTAGGGTAGGCTAGAGTTGGCTAACCTATGGTAGGGTAGGGTAGGCTAGAGTTGGCTAACCTATGGTAGGGTAGCATAGGCTAGGCCAGGCTAGAGTAGGCTAAGGAAGTCTATGTCAGGGTAGCCTAGAGTAGGCTAGGCTAGGTTTAAGTACACTAGGTTAGGGTAGGCTAGGGTAGCCTAGAGTAGGGTAGACTAGAGTAGGCTAGGCTAAGCTAGGTTGGTAGGCTAGAGTAGGGAAGGCTAGGCTTAAGTAGACTAGGTTAGCGTAGGCTAGGGTAGCCCAAAGTAGGGTAGACTAGGGTAGGCTAGTATAATCTAGGCTAGGCTAGGTTAGGTTAGGGTAGTCTAGGGTAGGCTAGAGTAGTGTAGGCTAAAGTAGGCTAGTATAATCTAGGTGAGAGTAGGCTATGCTAGAGTAAGTTAGGCCAGGTTGGGATAAAGTGGGGTATGTTGGGTTAGAGTAGGCTAGGCTATGCTAGATTACGCTAAGCTAGACTAGCTATGCCAAATCACGATAGGCTAAGCTAGGTTAGGCTATGATAAGCTAGGCTAGGTTAGGCTAACCTCTTGTAAGCTAGACTAGGGTAGAGTAGGTTCGGCTAGGTTAGGCTAGGCTATGCTAGGCTAGGATTGGCTAGACTAGAGCAAGCTAGGCTATTGTATAGTAGATTAGGGTAGAATAGGCAACAAAAGCCTATGCTAGATTAAACTAGGCAAGAGTAGGCTAGGCTAGAATAGGGCAGGCCAGATGGCTCAACTAGGTTAGGCTAGAGTAAGCTAGGCTAGAGTAGGATAGGCTAGGCCAGGCTAGAGTATGCAAGGATAAATTAGGGTAGGCTAGATAGGTTAGGGTAGGCTTGGGTACGCTAGATTAGGATATGCTAGAGTAGTTTATGCTAGGTGAGGCCAGGCCAGGCTAGGTTATGGTAAGCTAGGCTAGGGTAGTGTAGGCTAGGCTAGGCTATGGTAAGCTAGGCTAGGGTAGTGTAGGCTAGGCTAGGTTAGGCTCTCGTAAGATAGACTAGGGTAGAGTATGTTGGGCTAGGTTAGGGTAGGGTAGGGTAGGGTAGGCTTGGCTAGACTAGAGCAGGCTAGAGCAGGCTAGGCTATGCTAGGCTAGATTAGGGTAGAATAGGAAATGATAGGCTATGCTAGATTAGACTAGGCAAGAGTAGGCTAGGCTAGAGTAGACTAGGCTAGAATAGGTTAGGTCAGGTTAGGCTCAGCTAGGTTAGGCTAGAGTAAGCTAGGCCAGAGTAGGCTAGGCTAGGCTAGGCTAGGTAGGTTAGGGTAGGCTTGGGTAGGCTAGATTATGCTACGCTAGAGTAGGTTATGCTAGGCGAGGCCAGGCTAAGCTATGTCAGGCTAGGTTATGTTAGGCTAGGCTAGGACAGAGTTGGCTAGGCTAGGCTAAAGTAGAGTAGGTTATGATAGGTTGTGCTAGGGTAGGATGGAGGAGGCCATGCTTAGGGTAGAGTAAGCTAGGCTAGTCTAGGCTAGAGTAGTCCAAAATAAGCTAGGTTAGAGTAGGTTATGTCATGATAGGTTAGAGTGTAGGCTAAGCTATGATAAGCTAAAGTAGGTTAGGATAGAGTCGTTTAGGCTAGAGTAGGGTAGGCTAGGATGTATTTGGCTAGGTTAGAGTAAGCTAGGCTAGGTTAGGCTAGAGTAGGCTAGGATATAGTAGGTTATGCTAGGCTGAGCTAGCTAGAGTAGGCTAGGCTAGGTTATTCTAAGCTAGGTTAGGTTGGGCTAGAGTAGGCTAAGGTAAGCTAGGCTACATTAGGTTAAAGTAAGTTAGGCTAGGCTAGAATAGGCTAGGATATATAATATGGTTAGAAAGAGTAAGGAAGGCAAGGCTAAGTTAAGTTGGATTACATAAGTTAGTCTAGAGTAGAATAGAGTACACTAGTCTTAGAGTAGGATATGCTAGGCTAGAGTAGCTTAGAGTGGGGTAGGCTACGATAAACTGTATTAGGCTTGTCTAGGCTTGGATAGCATAGGATTAGAGTAAGATAGGGTAGCCTAATCTAGGATAAGCTAGGGTAAGTTTGAATAGGATAACTTAGAGTAGGTTAGAGAAGGCTAAAGGACACTAGGCTACAATAGGTTAGAATATGAAAAGTTAGGCCTTGGAAGGCTAGAGTATTCTATGTTATGCTAGTATAGAGTAGGTTAAACTAGGGTAGACTAAGCTAGAATATGCTAGAATATGGTAAGCAAGAGTAGGCTAGGGCAAGCTAGACTAGAGTAGGGTATGATAAGGGAGGATAGAGTAGGTTAAGATAACATAGGCTAGGCTAGAGAGGTACATACTAGAGTAGGATAGGTCAGGTAGGTTAGGTTAAGATTTGATAGGTGATCCAAGAGGATCCTAATTAAAAGGCATAAAATTCAAAGTTCTGAAAAGCCAATGGAAATATTGCCTCATTGAAGAGCTTGATAAGGTAATATCAATACAACTTGAATTGTGTTGAATGGAGTTTACATGTGAAATATAGGATTTTGAGCAATGGGAAAAAAGTTAAAGTCAAAGGGTGATGTGGCACATTCTAGAATTGACACTTGACATAGTGTGGAGATGACACATCAACAATTGATGAGGAAAGTTCAACTGACAATGCATGGAAACCTAGTTGGAAGATTAGGTGCTCCAGTGGGGGGCTTTCCCATGGAACCTTAGAACACCAAAAGCCTTAATTTGGTCAAATAGTTGGCATTAATGGGGCTTAAACCCACAACTTATGGAACAACAATTCAACGAATTATCCATTGAGCCATGACGGAAGGTGTGATATCTAGACAATAAAGAATATGTATATGTTTTGAATGTCATGTATGATGAAAAAGGGGTGGGTGGAGCCTGCCAACCTTGGCATCTCTTCCAAACTAAAGTCTGATAAATATTCACTAGCGAAGGCTGACAACTCTGCCACATACATTACTACATAGCCGCATGATTGGATGACGATGTGGGTGCTGAAACCTATTGGTTTTATATTTGTGCTATAGAATGGTTCGTTATATATTAATATTGAATTCTTGACAGAATATATGAACTACGTTGGTGTTAATATATATGTGTGGACAACCATATGAGTAGCCATTAGAAGAAATATGCACACGAAACAAACAGATGTGTTACATTGTTTATTATTGCAAAGGGTTCAATTGAATATGTATAACATTTTGTAGTCATTACAAAAAATGTGCACACAAACCAAACAATTGTGTTACATTATTTATTATTGGGAATGGTTCAAATGAATATGTATAACATTTTGTTTGTAATTGGATGGAAATCTAACAATATGCACATGCATGGAATATTATTATTATGGGATATTGTTTGATGTAACGTTCGGATATAACATTATTATTATAATACACCGATGGGATTAAACCATACACCATATACATTACATGGTTACAACAACAATTTAAATATATGCCATTTTTTAATAAGAAAGGGGCACAATTTCTGCGAGCTCAACCCTGGGGATGCGAAGCCCCAACATAATATAAACACAAAAGATTTGAAATTAAGTGATATTGTTGAGGATATAATGTTTCGATGTGCCAAGAGTGTTTAAGACTTATATTTGGTCTGTGTATTTTTGTATGTAAGTGGTTTTTGGAGCTTGATTTTATAGCAGCCAATGAAGGTTTTTGGTGGCATTTTAGAGACAACTCCTTGGTAGCAAAAAAGGTCAGTTAGTAGCAAATGATCAATTTTGTAGCAATATTTTGGAGGATTTTTTTCTTATTGTAATTTCATTTTTGGCGAGAATAATAAAGAGGCCACTCTCTTGGAGACATTTCGAGGAGATGTAGTCCACACCAAACGAATTGATGAGCCTCATCATTGGGTAACTATATGGACCTTAATACACCTCCTATCTTATTCAAAACAACTCTTCGTATAACTTCTTACATATTTTGATTGTATTTTGCTTTATGAGATGAGTCAAAGTGCGATATTATGCCTAGTGGACTAATGTGCATTGATTGCAGGTTTTTGAGAGAAAATCATGGAAATTTTAGCTAATTAAGGGTTGAAAATTGAATGAGACAAGGAGGAGATGTTGTAGGAGGTAGATACTCCTCATTTACTCCTCACTCATTCGAATATTCCTCCATCAATCACACTCGCTCAGAGTTGCAAGCAACCAAGTCATGGAGATCAAAATGCAGTCGGGCAAGTGGCAGTTAAAGAGCTAGTTTATCTTGAGTTTGGGATTTGAGCCTCCCTAGATTTAAGGAATTCGTTGGAGAATTCAATTGTATAAATAAGGAGGCCTAAAGCCTCATTAGGATTCAAATTTTTGTTGTAAAAACACTAGTCATTTTTGAGTTCACGACTTGTGGAAGACATTGTGATGTAATTTTTTATTTTGATATTGAGAATGAGCATTTCCTTGATTCACAGGGCTAAAGCTCTTGGGTTAGGGCCAAACCCAAGCAATATAGACTCCTCTTCTTGTATTTGTATGTTTATATTGATTTCATAGATTAATGGTTGAATTGTCTTCAGTATTATTTCATTGCAAGTAGTGGATTTGATTAAGTTTGTTTCCATTTGTGCTTTACTTCAGCAGTAGCTTAGAAGAGATAAAAGAACATCAAAAAGATGTCAGCGGGTGGATTTTGCCTCACTCCTCCCTTCAGGGATCATGGTTTGAGGAAAGATCTCCTATGCAACCCCAAAAAGACAAAACTTTGATTTCTCATGGAATTTAGGGTTTTCTATTACTTAGGCCAACATTTGATCAATTTGCAAGAATAGGATTTAGTTATCATTTCTTCTATCTTCAGTATTACATTATATCTCATCAATGTTTCATATTATTCTGCAATTTTTCCCATACGTGAAATAGGCAACTAGTTCATGAAATTTTGTTTTCCTTAGTTAATAGAAATCCTTCTTGTTTACATGATTTTTGGATAAATGTCAATGGTTGATTCAGGAGTTTCAGAAGTACCAAGAGATTTCATGCTAAACAACCTCATTCCAACTTCATCCATCCATGGTCATCACTTTCTTCCACTAAAACCCTCAACAATTTCATCATTTCACAAAAGTACTTCTCCAAGCTTGTTGAGCAAATCCAACCTCTCCCAACTCTGGTTTTGAGCTCTGTAGGAGTCCTAGACACTCCCTTGCCTCATTTCATCCACCATTCATCTTCCCTAAGCCTTCCATCACCTTCAAAATCCTTCCTTTTGCTCTCAGTTGTATCCTGTAAGAGTACAGGGGATCCTGTAGGAATTTAGGACATCATGTAAAACGCATTAGGACATCTTGTACGCTGACCTGAAGTGGCCTGTTTTGAGGCCGAATTATGGAAAAAGGCCCTAGGAAGATAGAAAAGGACCCCTACTCTTATCCCAAGCCTTTTGACCATTCACCATCATCCCTAATCCTCCTGCCACATCACCAAAAGAAGTTAGCTTTCACACTTTCACATAAAAAAATTAAAAAGAAAAGCAGATTTATTTTGTTCATTTACATACACAACAATAGAATGTTTGATGTTTTAATTTGCATGCCTAGTACAGTAGGATTGTATACATGTTAACTTAGCATTCTTTTGAAGCAAAACCTCTTAGCAGTTCATTAGAAGAATGGTGTGTTTTAGCATTTGATTTCAGTTTTTTCCCTTACTCCAGTAGGCAAGATTTTTCTTAGTGTAGATTTCTCTTTCCCTCATTTGTAATCAAGCTTCTTCTGAATCAATAGAAGTTTGATTTGGAAAGCCTTAGTGGTCTATTGCCAACTTAGCAGTGACAAAGAGAAGACCCATCGCATTTACTTGTGTATACAACACTGTCAACTCCAAGTTTGTACGAACCCCGGGTTGATAAAGTAAAGTTGTTAGCCCCAGGAGTTGCAACATTCTTGCTGTAATACTGGCACTCATCACTTTTTGGCGCCGTTGTCGGGGAGGTGTATGAGTAATATGTGATTTCTGTTTTCTTTCTTTCATTCCTTATCTCTGACATTATGATATTAGTTTCATTTCTGCAAAAGTAATTTAGTTTTCTTTCTTTTCCATTTTGCATTAGTTGTTTTCATTTCCATTCTGCAAGTGAGATTTCATTTTTATGATTCACAATGTGGAGTATATTCTTAATTAATTGTGAGCATTACTACAAATTAGCTAATCTGACAATCAACAACCAAGGGCTTGGAATCAGATGATTAAGTGGGGAAGAGGAGTTACAATGGTAACTACATCTCTCTCTCTCACTTCGGCGCTACTCAGGCCATTTGGAAATTATGCATTCAAGGGAGCTTGCTCTGCAACTGTTTGTTTCCATGATATTCTTGGTAGGATTCTTCTTACAAAAATAGTTGTGGGAAGTTGAACTGATATTTTATTTGTTGGCTTGATTGTCTCTTTATTAGGACTATTACACCAACCCTTTTCGAACTGTTGGTCTCGATTTTCTCTTTATTAGCGCTATTACACCAACCCTCTTCGAACTGCACTTACACAAGGGCTTTCCCTTCCTTGGAGTTCAGAGTTTTGGAAGGTGAACCAATCAAGGTATCCACTCCAATGTTTGGTACCGGTAAGCTTACATATTGTACTTGATTACTTCTTCGAACCATTCATAGAATGTGTTAGTAATTCTTCTCACTAACTAATGGAATTATATGGAAAATTCCTTTTTAATCACATTTGTTTTCCAAAATTTGTATAATTTGCTTAACCCTTCCTCTATTTACTAATGCAGGTTTGATGCCACCTCCTAATTATGGAATGCGTCATTTTTCTCCTTATAATGATTGATTCCGTAGGAGAATGTTTTCAAATTTGTGGAGTTTGCAGCCCCAAGCTGAACCCAGGTTTTGGCACTTGACTGTTCTTGGTACTGAAATGTAAAGTAGTGTTTTCCTTCGCATATTTACGGCCAATGGCCATAAAGTTATGGAGCCAAGGATTTTGAGTTGTGTTTACATAAATCCTAGGGTTACGAGGGGATAAATTTTAATGGCATCCGTTTCTATATCCTTTTTCGTCCTTTTTCTTATTTTTTATTTTGTTCGTTTCTATATCCTTTTTCGTCTTTTTTCTTGTTTTTTATTTTGTTTCCGACATTTTTTTGGGTGGAATACAAGTTCTGTATAGAAGTTTCTTTTGAAAAACCGAGTCCAAGCTTATTAATAATTTTCGTATAGTGGCTCTGCAAAATTTGGGTTGACGGCAATATCATAGAGTCCTTTTACAGTAATATATCTATATATATATATATTTTCAATCCGAGTGTTTAAATAAATGTTGGGTATAATAATTAAATAATAGAATTTTCATTTTTTGTTTCGCGTCTCTTCAATTAGCTAGTTTAATAGTTATTATGAGCTTAGTTTTCTAATCAAATACATGTAATTAAGTTCAACTTGCTTTCCTATGTATGTCTTTTTCCCTATTTACCATAAAATAACA
>APFE030520639.1:0-42504 GCA_000404065.3 Pinus taeda
AGTCTTCTTCTTCTTCTACAAAATATCCTCTGTGTTTTGGATTTACCTGTCTCCTCCTTGCCTCATCAGCCTGCTTCTTATGACAACAATCTCTCTGTATATGACCCATTTTCCCACAATAAAAACATTTCTTTTCATAATGATTTGTAAGCATACCTTTCTGAGAGTGCGGATTCTTCTGTGATGTTCCTCCTCTTTGCTTTGATTGCTGTTGTGACTGCCTTCCTTTGGATAGTCTTCGTTTTGCCACCAGCATGAGATCGTCACTTTGGGGGTTCAGATTCAGGTTCTGCCTTCGATCTTCCTCTTGCTGCAATATCGCAGTGAGATCATCGAACGAGGGTGCATTCTCCCTTGCCGAGACTCCAGTGATGAAGGTTTGAAAATCATCACGCATCCCATTCATTGTAATTGCAACAAGATCTTCATTAGCCACCGTCACTCCAATGGTCCCCAATCCGTCCTTAACATGCTTAATTCACGCTACAAATGCAATAGCAGACTCCCTTTCGTCCATCCTCATCGAGAATAGCTTGCTTTTCATGGCCAAAACTCTGTTTGTATTCTGGGTCTCATAGAGATTTTTGATCTTCGTCCAGATCTCGGCGGACGATTTACAATCTCTGATGTGTGCAATGACTGTCTTTTACAGATATCTTCAGTAGGACTTTGGCTTTGTTTTCTCGTTTTTCCCAGTCTTCCCTCTCGTTTTTCTGTGTGGTTGCTGTCGGCTTCTGCTCGTCGCCTGTCACTATAGCCCATGCATTCGCACCTTCGAGCAGAGTCTGGATCTTAAACTTCCAGTTTTTGAAGTTAGATCCGTTGAGTTTACCAGACTCGTTAAGGTAAGATTCCATCGTGTTACTCATTGTGAATCTATTTAATAACAACAGCAAAAAAGCAATACCTGTCAGATCGATCTATCACCTCTGCTACCGATCTGCAGTGTCTGGCACTCGCGCTCCAATGAGCAACTTCGGCGTTTCCAACACAACCAAGACAACGATCTGATCACAATTGATCCGATCCGCCTCTCCCGGATTGATCTGCCACTTCGCCGATCCTGCTCTCCTTGCAGATTGCCAACACGAAGTCGAGGTTTCCCACAGATCTCCTCTGGCGCTTTCCCGATCTGTCTCTCTCGGACTGATCTGCACCTCCGCCGATCTGCTCCGTTTGCAAACCGCCAAACGAAGTTCACGCTGTTCAGGGATCTCCTTGGCGCTACCCCAAGCGAAAAATCCGCGCTAATTAAAAATTGCTTAGAGTAGAAAAATTGGCGCGTTTTTCCCGGCAAAATCCGAGCTAATTGGGATTTCTGGCACAATAGCGCGATTTCTCCCTCAAAATCCGCGCTCTGACGCGATTTCTCCCTGAATTTCCGCGTTCTAGCGCGATTTCTCCCTGAAATCCCGCGCTAATCAGTCTTCTGGCGCGACTGTCAGCGCAAAATCTGCGCCAATCGACCTTTCTGCTCAGAAAAAGAAATTTCTGAGTCCGAGCTAGGTGTTCTGCAGTCCACCTTCTCAATCGAGCACAGAGCTCTCGTGTACACACTCTGCCACACAGGCACTTCAAGCCTCACAGGCAATTCCACCACACAGGCAAGCTAGCTTCTACAGGCACTTCAGCCTCACAGGTGACAAAGATCAGGCTCACTCAATCTGAGCTCTAATACCAAGATAAAATATGCACTGAATTGAACAGAAAGAGATGTAGCTCTCAGGTGTGGCCTGCACCTGGAGACTACACTCACAAAACTTGAGAGGATTCTCTCATTCACTCTATTTTCCTTCAATCAAAAGATTACATCATTAAATACAATACTAGGAAATAGGAAGTTGTACCCAAACCCCATAACTATAGGAACTAATCCTAAACTAGGGAGAAAGTTACAACAATGTAACCATTTTCTCCATTAATAATAGAATAATATTAATTATTCTCAACTTGGTTGGGATGGAGATTTGAAATGATCTAAAAACGACTGGTGGTGTAGGAGGTTCTAGAATCCTGCATGTGATTCTAGAAACTAATGGTGGTGTAGAAATATTTAGAATCCTCGAGATCTAGAAAGATCTAATTTGGAACAGTAGCAAAGATCTCCAAATGAATATAATTAGCAACACATCATCATGATGTCACTTAAAGTTTCAGTAGTCATTCCTAACAAAATGAAGAGTATTTATAAGGAGAAAAAAAGTCTATTGTTATGGTAAAACAAAACATGATTTACCAAGTTGACCAGTTGAAGTAATTCTGTGCAAACTACCTTCAACTACAAATCAGCACAAGCTGTAAACATGATGTCACATTGTACAATATTCTCTAGTTATCCAAATCCAAAGAGACAAGGACTCGTACCTTTTCCCACTTGTTCAAATTTCAATTCGAAGTGATATGTAGAACTTTCTTAGTTGATAACCTTTAAAATAAATTTTCGAACTTTTACATATGACCTGGTTAATTTTAAGGTATAACTTTATGATAGACGATTTGAAGGCAGTATTACTTTTTATCTTGAGTAGTGAGAGTGGCAGAATGTATTGTCGGATGTACTTTGTGTTTCTCTCTCCGTATTGTGTCTCTTCAACCAGAAATTGAGTAGTGAGAGTGGCGAACTGTTTTGTCAGCTGTACTTTGCTTTTCTCTCTCATTGTCGTCTCTCTTCAATCAGAGTAAGAGCTTGCAAGTCTCTAGCCGATACAGTAGTTGTTATATAGGGCCTGGTCACTCATTTAATCAGGTAGTTTTCCTTTACCGTATCGTTTGTTTTCAACTAGAGTAGTAGCGTGCACATCCAACTATGGCGAATAGTCATTGTTATAGAGGGCCACTCAATTTGTCAGGAATTTGGAGTGGGTCATCTGCTTTTGATTACAGAATTTCATTATGTCGCCACTGTTTTGAAATCTGTCTGAAAGCTCTAGGATGTAGCGCAGAGGAGATTGATATTAATATTTTGTGGATTAAATGAAGTCGGTCGGTGAATTATTGCAGGGCTTGGGAGTGGGTCCGCCGAACTATAAGAGAAGACGAGACAGACGGTAAAAAATTTCGGAAAGTTTTGGTGATGTTCCTCCTTTTCTTCTCTTTGATTTGATTGACTGAAAGAGATGCGGATCGATGGAATGGTCAGGGCCCAAGTTATACGATCATCCAGTAAACCGAGGGGACGTGTTCTGTGAATGGCGACCCCACTGTTGTGTAGCAATTATGATTGTGCGTTTATGTCCAGCCATATAAAACAAGGAGAGCCATAGTTTGTAATTGATGTATCATCAGCTTCCTGCGTCGGCCCGGAGGATTAAGGATGATTTGGATTTTGATATCGGCCGTTTGTCTGCACTACAGGGGGATTAGTGGGCACATAAATATTTTTTTTTTTTGTTGTATACGCAATGAAGAATCAAACATCTCTGACTTCTGCGCACGTGGGGCTTTGGAACTGGTAGACTTTAAGTGATATAAATAAAAGATTGGTATTTCAGGAGCGAGATAGCAGAAATCAAAAAGTATCGTTGTGATCTATATCATTGCGGTGTCACACTGTAGCGATGGGACCGGCCACTGGTCACTACATTCGGTGCGCCTCTCCCAGAGGTTATGTCGCCCAAATCAATCCCAATTATCGCCCTCTCCTTAGCTCTGTCGGTTAGAAATAGTAAATTACTTCTGTATACATGCAATGTGATGAATTTAACTTTCGAGTAGAGTGTGAGTCTGCAGAGAGTAGTGTAATTAGCCCGATAAAAGGTAAAAGTAATCTAATTTCAAATATTTGGAAGCGTCAGTATAGGAAAATACAAGCCATAAAAAGCAAATTCACCATAAACTTTGTTTTTTCTGGAATTTTAGTATTTGGAATTTTGCAAAAAATCCCACCTTATTATTTTATATGATTTCATACTCAATAAATGTTTTTTTATATATCCGTGGTCGGGTCACTATAACGTCTTAAAACCAAGAAGCAAGAAAGAAGCAAACCGCAGTTCAGTAGATGTAATGTGAGAAAACCAAATGCAGTTCACTAAATGTAATGTGAAAAATATTTATTAATAGAAGTCTATGTCGTGTGACTTGTGTGTTTTCCTTTCTCTACTTTCTTAAATGATATTTAGGAAGAAAGTTTAGTTTCCACCAGAGAAGAGAAAGGTTAAAATTCATCCAAAGGAAAATTTTCATTCTTATTTGTTTGAAAGAGATAACCGATAAAAACATGTGAAGACCATAGAAAGCGCTCTAATCAATAACTCTTTTCACTTCAAGTACATATTGTAACTAAAATCTTGGCGATGCCAAATGTTTACTAATTAATAACTCTTTTCACTTCAAGTACAGATTGTAATTAAAAACTTGGTGATGTCAAATGTTTACTAAAGATATTGGTAAAGTTCTCTTCCGTAAAAATATTTCAAATTAAGAATCTTACATTGGATGATGTAGCCAATGAAATGCATATAGATCTTTGTTTCGTTCTCTGCTTAACTAAGTTGTGAGAAATATGTATGATGTTTTGAAGTTATAGACCATTCTATATAGTGTCAATTTTTTTATTATTAATGATGGAAGTTATTAATGATGGAAGCCAAAAAAAACCTATAATCAAGAACAACAATGTGATACTCAAAGATAATGTAATTATTAATTGTTTATTACAGGACAAAGAAATATGAGTTGATCCAACGGGTGGGTGCAGACAAGTTATAATTCAACCAAATGCATTAGTCTCAAACAAAACATGGAAAAATAGCATTTTACAGAAATATATATGATTTAGTAATTTCTTTAGATATAGTCATTTAAATTCTAAATATATATAATTTTATTTAGAAAATTTGTATATAGTTACATGAAATTTAAGCTTTTATAATAGTGGTATGCTATTTTACATATAAAATATAATGCATGTCTTTCTATTAATGTGGTGTGTACTAAACTAATTAAATTTCTTTTAAAACTGTTTAAATATAGAGAACATATTAGTTTGGATTGATTTTTTGTAGAGATATTTTTCCAAATTTTATGATGTTAATTTATATTTATTTTAAATTACAAAAGTCATCATATACTTGAGACTAGAGGGCCTTGCGTTAGTGCAAAGTACTATGGCCTTAAGAGAGTGGCATAATGTTTTTTTGCTAGTTCAATGTATAACTTATTCAGAAAATGATTAAGGAAATAAAAAACAACCTTAAAATACAAAATGTATGTATTTGAATATTTCAATAGATCTCAACACACACACATATATATATAACTTTCTTTATGTTTATGCTACATAGTTCTATCATACATAAAATTACAGACTTGTATAGATTTGGCACACATATATTTCACATTTTTTTATGTAAAGGCTACATAGGTCCTCATCCATGAAATTACACACATGTATAGATTTGGCTATGCTAATTTTATATAGTTGACTCTCTACATGTGTGTAGTTTCACAGATGATGGATTTACTTAACTTATAGAAACAAAGTGAAAAATAGACATATTGAGAGCCTTTCAGAAAAATGGAGGTTTTCATGTATTGGTAACTCATATAATAACATCAATTTGAGGCAACTAAACTAGCAAACCGGTATGTTAAAATTGTCACTCCCACCGAAAACAATTAATGGAAAGAATGTGCATGCACTCTAGAGGGTGTACACATTCTTAGTAATTTGTGTTTTGTTAACAACATTTCTACACTTTCACGAGTAAATTATTCTTCCTAATGTATTTCTTTCACCTCCCATATTGTATGATATAGCTAATGAAATGCATATAAATTTTAACTTGTTCCTTTCTCTAATGCTCAACTAAGTTGTGAGAAACATGTATGATGCTTTGACTATCACACAAAAGGCTAGAGAGATGATTCTAGTGAGTGCCAATTGTTTTTATTAATGATGGAAGCAAAAAGAACCTATTCACTATAACAATAATGTGATACTCAATTTCTATAATAATGCAAATACTAATTTCTTATTACAAGACAAGGAAATATGTGTAGATCTAAGGGTTGGGCACAAAAAAGTTATGGTTTCACATGATGCATTAGTGGCAATGAAAACATAGAATAATAACATTAAACATAGAATAATAACATTTTAGAGAAATATATATGATTTAGCAATTTTGATGAATATAGCAATTTAGATTTCAAATATATAATTTTTAATTAAAGGATTTGTATATCACTACATGAAATTTGAGCTTCTCTAATAGTGTTATGTTATTTGACATGCAAAATATGATGCATGCATTTCTGTTAATGTGGGGGTTGAATACTTCAATAATTAAATTTGTTTTAAAAATTGTATAATTATAGTATAGAGATATTTTTCCAAGTTATATAATGTTAATTTTATATTTATTTTAAATTACAAAATTCATTATATACTTGAGGCTAGAGGGCCTTGCATTAGTGCAAAGTACTAGGGCCTTATGACAGTCACATAATGTTTTCTTCTAGATCTCAAACAATGCTACTTCAATGTATCACTTATTCAGAAAATGATTGATGTAATAAAAATTAATGTTAAAGTACAAGATGTATGTATTTCAATATTTTCATAGATGTGAATGTGCACATGCACACACACATGCAGACGTGCACACACACACGCACCCACACATATTTCACCCTTTTTTTTGTATAGGCTACATAGAACAATCATCCATGAAATTACACACATTTATAGAGTTGGCCATACTGATTTTATATAGCTGACTCTATACATGTGTAGTTTCATAGATGATGGATTTGTGTAGCTTATATAAACAAAGTGAAAAATATACATATTGAGAGCCTTTAAGAAAAATGGAGGTTTTCATGTATTTGTAAACCAAACCAAAACCTCAATTTGAGGCAACTAAACTAGAAAACCAACATGTTAAAATTGCCACTCCCACTAAAAAACATTTAATGGGAAGAACATAAAGGCACTCTAGAGGGAGTACACATTCTTAGTAATGCATGTTTTCCTAATGACATGTCTACAATTTCACGAGTAACTTATTTTTACTAATGAGTTTCTTTCACCTCATAGTGGGGATATTAGTGACATTAGAGGAGTTGAGCATTAAGTATGGGTACTGTGGTCCTTGACATGGTAAGGAAAGAGAACTTGGGCCTTGGGCTATAAAGGTTACTTTTAGGTATCAATGTCTCAAACCAACTCTTTTAACCACCATAGTTTACATCCCAAGGATATCCTTTGCCCCCAAGTAAGGATATTAACATTGTTAAAATATTTTGAGCACTAAGCATGAGACTTAAGGTCATTGGCATGGTCATGAGAGGAAGTGTTGTAACAACATTGGTGAAAATTCCATGTAAAAATATATAAATACTATGGATGATGTGACACTTATTCCAAGCTAAATGGTGGGAACAACATCCTAGTGGGTGTTTATTTGGTTATTTCTAGTTAAGGAAATTGGCGAAGGAAATGGTTAAGGCATTAAAGAGGAAAAATGGTATTTTGGCACATTTATTTATGAAAATAATGGAAATTAGGAGAAAAGGAAGGTGAAAGGTAATAGGTTGCATGTCAGGAGGAAATTGAACGAAAATAATGGAAAATGAAGAAAATAGAGGCCTCATTAATAAAAAGGCTACTAAGGATCAGTGGGTAAGACTTGGTCAATTCATTTTTTGAGCTGCTCTCTCCCATTATTCTATCTCTTTCTCATACTCTTGGAGAATTAGAGTTTGATTGGAACACTCTTGGCTGGTGTGGCATATTTGGATTCTTGGAGCATGTAGGTAAAGGAAGAGTCAAAAAGTGCAAAAAGGCATCGGGATCAACAACGACATCACATTTTCTTGCAAGTATTGAGTTGCGTGTATGATTTCTTCAATAATTATGGCATGCAGGCATATGCATGTGGATTTTTGGTTGTGATATGTCATTGGCATGGAGGTTGCCTGGATTGATAGTGGGTTGCCTAGCCTTGCCATTTTGTGAAGAGCCATGGTGATTTTGGGTTTACTTTCATGATTTATTTTTGGTTGGTTCTCATGATTCCTTAGCTTGGGTTGAGTTATTAGTTCCTCGAAGGCCTAGTTGGACATATTCTCTGGAAACCCTATAACAACTTGGGTTGAGTTACTATTACTAGAATCCTTGGTTAGACAAACGCTCTGGAAGCCCTTGGTGGGTTGAGTTACTAGTCCTATAAGCCTTGGTTGGACAAATGCTCCAAAATCCAGGTGACAGCTATGGGTTGAGTTACTAATCCTAGAGGCCTTGGTTGGAAAAAACATTCTCGAAGCCTTGAAAGGCTTGAATGAAGACCAATCTGATGATGGTTTTTGGTGATGTATGAGCGTGAGGTGGAATCACTATTTGATGGGTTGAGGTGGATGGCCTCTTGAAGCCATATATGAGTTTTGATTGATATGTTCTATGAGATTCCACATTCATGCTTGGAATATGGCATGGGGGTGAATGTATGAAGAGAGATTTTGCTCAACCATTCTACGTTCGGGTGGAACATGGTAGTCCCATCTTTGGTTTTTTCATTTCATTCATTAATGAGGAATCCTCTCCTTGATTTCCATGTGTAAAGGTATTGATGTATTTATGGATTTGATTGCACATTTTATGACAGCAGTTATGTATGGCTCTCAACATGTGTTTACTCATATGTGAATGGATAATGTGTCTATGACCTACTATATGATAATGCAACGAATGACACGAGGGAAAAATGGTTCATATCGATTCTAAGATAAGTATGAGATACATACACTTAATTCTGTTACTTACACCTGTACGTTACATGTTGATCGTATGTTTGACGAAATGCTTGTCATGGCTAGTAGGGATCCAGTCAAGGTCTTGAACAATTATTTTCTTTAGTACTTTCATTTCCCTATTACTTTACTGAATTGAAGAGATGAATTAGTTCTAGGTAGTGACCTAGGATTTGGGCCTAAAAGAGTGTCGCAAATCTAAGAGTCATTAGCATAGCACTAACAATTTTGGCCCATAGTTGTCGATACACAGGCTTATGAGAGCGAGATTAGGTTGTTGGTTGCCCCCTTGCCCATAGCATGAGAGAAACTATGGCCCAAGAGACCTAAAACAATAGTGGGACCTAGGGACAGGCTGCATCAGTGGCTGACTTATCTTTTGAGGGTTCTGTTGATGATTTTGGATGTCTATATGGTTTGTTTCTATCATTTCTACTTCCTTAATGTGACTTAGGAGGTCGAATCATATCATAGTGGCCTCTTGTGGTATGTTTACCCCAACTAGCCAATTTCTTAGGGAGATGTGGAAGGAGGGTGTTACAAAGTGGTATCATAGAATAGTTGCACTCTCCTTGGACTATGTGTTGATCATGCTTTCATGTTGGTTCCATATGTGTTCCTTATGCATGTATTCCATGTGCTTATTTCATTTTCATGGTGTTGATCATGGTTGTAGTGATGTCTCCATGTGAAGGTTGAAGGTGTTGTCATGGAGTATGTCCTCATGTGTTATGTCTATACGCAATTGTTATACATGTATGGTCTTGGTTATAGTTATGCATGAATAGTAGGTCAAACATGCCTTGTGAAGTCATGGTATGCAATTTAGGTCATCATGATGCTATTGATTGTTATGATGCTAATGTGTTGGCTCATATACAACAGGAGATGCAAATCATCATAATGAGGTTGCAACATTAGACTTTGGGGTAAGAGAATATCATTATACATGTATTATATGTTTGCCATGCAGGTATGTAAGTTAAGGATTTTCATATGCATTACCTTTATATACATTAGGTTTATGTAGATGTATTTTGATGTTATGGTTACATTCATGATAGATGTTAGTTAATTAGTTTAGTTATATGCACATGTGTCAGATAGTCAATAATTATAGTAACTTGTAGTTGTAAGCATTTCTATTGATTTATATTAGATAACTTGATGATTATGTTATATGTTGATTGATGAGTATGTTATATGTTAACTTCTTGTTGTTATATGACCATTATCTTGATGATTAGGTTATATGTTATCGATGAGCATGATATATAGCTTATGGTTGTTATATGCTAGTAACTTGATGATTATGGTTATTTCATTAATATATTGATGTCATGTGTATCATGCTAAATTGGATGGTCTATGCAGATGGTTATGGTTACGATATTCAGGTATGAGTTGACATATTTGTGATATGGTGTTGTACTAATCTAGATTGACTTTACATATGTGTGAATGGTAGTTGTGTATGATTTGTGATGTAAACTTGTTAGATAGTGATTATTCTGGATATCATGATCTTATTTATGTTTGCATTGATATTTGTGAAGTTATATCATGCTAAATAGATTGATTGTGCTGCAAGATTTCCTCCCCTAAGACACAGTAAGGTAGCAGTTTCCTTATGTTGTATATTTGGTGCTTGACTATTTGATTATGTCATATAGTTCAATTATTTAACATGGTATGTTGCAAGTTGGTTGAATGTTTCATGAATTGCATAATATGAGTATGTGTTCAAATGATCTTTTTTTAAGATGATTATGCTAATACAAATGAGTTGGGATAGCTGACATGTACTTGAGTATGATAGGTGATAGTTGTAGCATTATGTATCATGATTGAGGACTATGAGTTGACTATGGATTATGACATGATTGTTAATCTTGGTAAAGATTGATTTCGAATCGATAGATACAATTGTCTTGTTATGTGGCACATGCGATTAACATCTGTGAGCAATTGCATGAAACATGCTTGGTATTAGCATGAAAAAAGGTGATAGTTGATGTGTTTAAATAACTAACAGTTGGGTGATGCAACAACGCATAGTAAACCTTGATTGCAACAAGGAAAAAGGTAAAATAAAGGAATTGGGTAAGAATTCCTTTGCATATGTTTGGAAACCCTAATTCCAATGGAATGAGTGCTTTTCGTACGTGAATTCTTCTTAACCTTGATTTTGTCTAACATTATGTGGATACATGTTATATTCATGGACATGTATTTGACAGGTATATTAGCTAGTCTTTAGTTCCAAGTGGATCTGCCAAAGGATTCGAGTCCCTTGAGAGATGGCATGGATCTTTTCAGTTTCACAACAAGATGAGGTAATTGGTTTATTGTTATGTATTTTTATGCACTAACAGTTATTTGTTAATGAAAACATGATGCAAAGAGTTGCATGGCAAGAGAGATTGCCATGAAATCTTGAAGAAGGCTCTCATAGATCTTCCTTGGGAACCATGGTGTTTGATTCGTGGTGTTTGTTGTTAGTCTTGTGCTTTTGGTATTGTTTGATTTGCTTGGGATTGATTTGTAGCTTTATTTATGTCTATATTGTGGCCATACCACTTTGTTTATGGTGTTGTATTGTCATTGGTTTGAATGGTTTTGTTTTGCTTTCTTCTTAGTTGTTTCTTGTCTTTCCTTTTATGTTTTGAGTGTCTTGGGAATTGTTTGGGAAAGAGGAAAGTAAATGGAGCTCGAGGAGAACTGTGTGGTACTCAATAGGAAATGTAAGACATGGATGAAGCTCAGTGCGTGAGTAAGTGGAACATAAGGTAAGAGAATGAAAATCGGTTAGACTGGTTGGGTCCATTGCAGTCAATGGATGGTGGAAGTACAGTCATGAGAAAGGTAACCACAAAAGGTAAAATAAATGGATCTGAGGTGTCAGTTGCCTGAGCTATGTTGGGAACTGTGGTTCTCAATGTTATGCATGCTATGCACAAATAAGGAAGCTCTCTTAACCTTGAACTTATGTAATTATGTTGGGATTATGATTATGTTGATGTCTGTGTGTGTATACATGTATACATGTATGTCGTTGTCTGACAGGGTGATCATGAATCATGATTGTTTATGCTAATGTTTATGCATTTGTATGTATGCGTCTATGTGTGTATGTCACTATCTGATAGGGTCATCAGGACTTGTTCTAGTGAATGAGTGATTACTTATGTACGAAAATGACATGAAGAGGTTCTTGGTCTTACGAGGAATCAATTGGGAAGAGTAGTCATGACAAATACACGAGGTCAGTATCATGTGGTTGTGATGTGATATTATGTGATTATATTATTTCTATGTTATGGACAGGTTATACCAAGGGATACATCAACAAAATGAAAGGGGTTTGTTTTGTGACATGTTGGGAAAAGAATGGATAAGACACCAGAAGCAATGTTGCTTGGTAAATACACTGTGGTTTTGGATGTGTGGTATTATTGTGCATAGGTTGTATATGTTGTACATGTTGCATCTGTGATGCTAGGTGCATTCAGTGTTGCGTGTATATAGTGTGTGTACATGTTGATTACGTAATGGTATGTACATGGTGTAGTACAGATAATGTTATATGAATGTTTCAATTTCAGTGCTGGGTATAGATGGTTCTATGTACCTGTTGGATATGCGGTATTGTGTAGATATTATATTGTGTACAAGATGGATATATGGTGTTGTGTGCATATGGTGTTGTGTACAGATGATGCTATGTACATGTTGGAAATGTAGTGCTATGTACAAGTGGCATTGTGTGCATGGGTACACGTGGTGTTGTGTACATATGGTGTGGTGTGCATAATTGTACAAGTGGTGTTGTGTGCATGTGGTGTTGTGTACATGTTGTACAAGTGATGTTGTGTGTAGGTGGTGCTATGTACATGTCTTGCATGTGGTGATGTGTACATGTGGCATCGCATACATGTCGTGTGTGTGGTACTGTGTACATGTGGTATTGTGTAAACATTGTACAATGGTGCAGTGTGCATATGGCGTTGTGTATGCATTGTGCATGTGGTCTCATGTACATGTGATGTTGTGCACATGTTCTGCAGGTAGTGCTTGTTACATGTGGTACTGGTGTACGTGTGGGATTGAGTGCATGTCGTACATATTGTGTTGCGGGCATGTGGTACTATGAATGTGGATTGTGTAATCATGGTATCATAACATATACATTCATTGTGTTTCACTCTAGACACATATTTGTGTTATGTTTTACATCATTTGTATGTGTATGTATTGTGTTATGCACTGGATGTTGGCCTATGTATTGTATTGTATACACTAGGCATATGTGTATGTGTTTTGTGTCAGGTGTAGGTGCATGTATTGCATGGTGTGTACGTTGTGTGTGGTTGTATGTGTGTGATGTACACTATGCATATGTGCACTAGGTTGACGAGAAGGCACTGGGTGTTTGTTGGGTGTGGCAACTAATCTAGTGTGTGTACATAAAGAACAAAGGATTATTATCGATATTTTATTTCAATTTTATTATACATGTGGTTTATGATTATGTTTTATGATGATGACATGTGATCTATGATTTCATTTTATTATGCTTACATGTGATTCGTGATTTTGATGGTGATTTTTTGAGCTAACTTGATTTGATATTTTTATACATGTTGATTCGGTGAAATATGCTAGTTTGACAGGAAGCGAACGGGATCACAAATGTACCTTATTGACGAGCTACCAATGAGGTATGATGTGAATTTATTTCAATTTATTTTTATCTAATGAAAGTTATGTGGTTGGTAGAGGAATGCACGAACATGTCTGGTTGAGTTGTTGAAATAAACTACAAGAATTAGCAGTAGTAGGAAAGGAATTGAAACAGGCAACAATATGTTAGTAAATCACTTCAGGAACAAGGCCATTGTGGGACACTAGTACCCAATAGTATCAATTTATTTCCATGAGCATGGTATGATTAGTATGATGGTTTTGAGGCAGATATATGCCTTGGATTTTGTATCTTCTAATGTGAGGAAACCTTGCCAAGGGATGGACTACCCGAGATGGGGGTGCCATCGGATCTTGGAAGCTGAGTGATTGAACATAAGGGGTGATCAAATTTCTTGAGGGACTATGTAGCAGAGAAGGGAAGGTCATGTATGAATTTTTTTTGGTCATTATCATTACCAAATGGAATCATATGCACACTGGGAGTGTGCCCTGGAACAATGAGATGGTAACTATTGAATGAGAGGAAAAGTGGTGTGGGATTATAACGCTGGACATTAGATGCAAAACTGACTTTGCAATGGATTCTGGACTTCCTCGTAAGGAGGGGAATCCTGGTATTACTTGAGGGTAGGGGTGTGAGCTTCTGGATTCCCTTGTTGTGGATGTAGGCATCATATCTTTTAATTTTCACGTTGAGAAAATGTGTATATGCGTGTATTATTGTTAATATTATATCGATCTAGATTTATAAAGCTCCATAGACAGTATCGTTATTTGTTAGTTAAAGCAAATGCGTATGTGTATCTGTGGATTGTAGATATCGTAATGAGTTGTGTTATAAAGCTCTAGTAAATCGTATGTTTTTCATGATTCAACAATGGTCATTGTAAATAATGCAATGAGATACATTATAAAGCTCCATGGGTAGTATGTTCTGTATTCAACAATCTTGTTGGTTATAGGTGTCATTGAACACGGAGGATGGTGTTCCTGCAAGGGGGAGGGTTCGGTAACAACCCTTGTGAAAATTCCATGTAAAAATATATAAATACTGTGGATGATGGGACATATATTCCAAGATGAATGGTAGGCAGGACATCCTAGTGGGTGTTTATTTGGTTTTTTATGGCTAAGTAAATTGGTGAAGGCAATGACTAAGGCATTAAAGAGGAATAAAGGTATTTTCGCACATTTATTTATGAAAATAATGGAAATTAGGAGAAAAGGAAGGTGAAAGGTGACAAGTTGCATGTGAGGAGGAATTGAAGGAATATAATGGAAAATGAAGAACATAGAGGCCTCATTAATGAAAAGGCATATGATGATTAGCGGGAAAGACTTGGTCAGTTCAGTGTTGGAGCTCTCTCTCATTATTCTCTCTCTCTCTCTCTCATACTCTTGGAGACATAGATTTTTATTGGAACACTCTAAGAGGGTGTGTCATATTTGGATTATTGGAGCAAGAAGGCAAATGAAGAGTAGGAAAGTGCAAAAAGGCATCAGGATCATTAGGTACATCATATTTTCTTGCAGGTACTGAGTTGCATTTATGATTTCTTCACTACTTCTGGCATGCATGGCATATGCATGTAAATATTTGGTTTTGATCTGTCATTGACATTGAGGTTGCCTCGATTGACAGTGGGTTGCCTAGCCTTGCAATTTCTTGGATAACCATCGTGATTGTGGGTTTACTTTCATGATTTGTTTTTGGTTGGTTCTCATGATTCCTTAGCTTAGGTTGAGTTATTAGTTCCTAGAAGCCCTGGTTGGAGAAATGCTTTGGATGCCCTGTAATAGATTTGGTTGAGTTACTAGTCCTAGAAGCCTTGGTTGGACAAAGACTCTGTAAGTCCTTTGTGGGTTGAGTTACTAGTCTTGGAAGCCTTGGTTGGACAAATTCTTTGAAAACCTGACAACAGTTCTGCATTGAGTTAGTAGTCCTAGAAACATTGGTTCAAATAAACACTCTTGAAGCCCTGGAAGGCTTTGATTGAGACCAATCTGATGATGGTTGTGGCGATGTCCAACCATGAGGTGGAATCACTATTTGATGCAGTGAGGTTGATGGCCTCTGGAAGCCCTGGATGAATTTTTATTGATGTGTTCTATGATATTCCACATTCATGCTTGGAATATGGCATGGGGGTGAATGGATGAAGAGAGATTTGGATCAGCCATTCTATGGTTGGGTGGAACGTGGTAGTCCCATCTCCAATTGGTTCATTGCATTCATTGAGGAATTACTTCCTTGATTTTCATCTGTAAAGGTACTGATGTATTTATGGATTTGATGGTTGTCATGTCTATTGTATTTATGTTCCTATTATGTTTGTTATATGCACATTTTATGACAACAATTATGTATCACTCTCAGCATTATTTTACTCGTATGTGAATAGATAATGTATATATGACCTAAGAAATGATAATGCACCAAATGGAATGAGGGAACAATGGTTGATAGAGATTATCAGATAAGTATGATATCCCTAAACGTAATTCTGTTGTCTACACTTGTAGGTTACATGTCAATGATATGTTTAATGAAATGTCTATCATGGCTAGTAGGGATCCAGTCAAGGTCTTGAACAAGAATTTTCTTTAGTACTATTCATTTCCCCATTACTTTACTGAATTGAAGAGATGGATCAGTTCTGGGTAGTGACCTGGGCTGTGGGCCTGAAAAAGTGGCTCAAATCCTAGATTCACTGACATACCACTAATAATTTTAGTCCAAAGTCGCTAGTAGGTAGGCCTGTGAGAGAAACTTTAGGTTACTAGTCGCGCCCTTGCCCATAGCATGAGAGCAACTATGGACCAACCCTAAAACAACAGTGGGACCTAGGGACAAGCTGTTTGAGTGGTTGAACTATCTTGTGATGGTCATGTTGATGATGTTGGATGTATGTATGGTGTGTTTCCATCGGTTCCACTTTGTTAATGTGACTTAGGAGGTCGAATCATATCATACTGGACTCTCATTACATGTTTACCCTAGTTGGATGGTTTCTTGGGTAGATGTGGGAGGACAGTGTTACAAGTGTAATGGCTACACCTAAAAGTAATCCTTTTGGAATACATGGCCATGAAAAAAACTTCAAAATACCACACAATACCTAGCAAGGTTATATCTTCCTTATATTATTGATATGGGTTCCGCTAAGGGACTTTAATAACATGTACATGATTATTTATGCTTTAGACATATATGAAGGAGGAAAACTATATCATACACTATAGTGGAAGATTCAAAGCATCAAAGTTCAGTAATGACACTTGGATCAACTGCAAATGAGCTCTGAAGCATATCCTTAGCATCTTAGTGGGGATATTTATGATATTAAGTATTTATAACTAGATTTAGGTCTCAATGTGCTATATATAGCCAAGGGGAAAACTAGGTCTTGTGTCATAAATTCATATTATAAGAATTAAGATATAAGAAACGCAAATGACATATCAAGGGGATATTTGGGCTTTAAGTGGAGTTATGTTCACCACTACAATTTTTTAGCACAATTTATTGGTCAATCATTCCTCAAAATGGTTGTAAGAAGAAACCTACGCTTTAGGCATTTAAGGGAGATGTCATGCATCTGTAGCTATGAACTGCACCATGAACACACACACATGACCTCACATGTGTATCCTTTTCCTCTTAGTGATAATGCTAGAAACAATTAGATTATAGGGGAAGTAAATATTAATTTGAATAAATGGATCAAGGTTGCGTGAATAAATTTTCTCATTATGCTTAAAAAGTAACTTCTAAGGCTCACGAGCCATCAATGAGTTATGAAACCAAGGCTTATGATATCTCTATGGGATATACATCCTTCAATTTGCAATATCGACATTATTACAAGGCTTTGAGCACAAAGTGTAGGTCGTGGGGCATTACACATGGTCAAGGGAGGAAACTTTAGCCTTATGACCTAAAGAATTCTTGTATGCACCCATTCCAAAAACAATTCCTCAAACCACCACACATATTATCATGAAAGTAACACCTCCCTATTACTTGGAATATTGTAACTATTAGAAGGTTTTGAAAACTAGTATGAATCTCATTTCCTTAACCATTTTGTGGGAGGAAATGGAGGCATTAAGGCCTGAATGGAGCTTCTTAGGCTGAAGGGATGAGGACTTGAACCATTAGATTGGACCTTTATAAGCTTTATTTAATCTTTAATATGGGATATGGGATCTATTATAATTTTTTTAAAAGTAGACTTGGCTCAAGGTGCCTTAGACATTACTTAGGGAATAAAACTATCTTTAAGCTCTAAAGAAATATTTTAGGCATTGAAAGTTAATAATGTCACCCTAAACATGGCCCTCAATGTCGTAGGCATGATCTAAGGGGAGAAAGATGAACCCTAGGCCCTAAAGGAAGATTCCATCCACAGAAGTAAGAGACCGATGCACTACAAGGAAAAGACCTTTTAGTAGAGGCTTTTATGGAACCCCTCTAAAAATAGCCAAAAAATCCATTTATAGCGGAGATCACTAGCAGAGGTGGGTGGGCAGATGTTCTAGCAGATGTGTTTTGGAAGGTGTGTCTAAAATATACAACCGCTTTGATGCTTTACTATCCATACAAGCATCGATGTTGCATATAACATGATGAACCATGGAAAATTTATTTTTATAAAATAAAAAAAAAACAATTTGTGTTAAATACCACAACGCACCGGTGCTTGAATCATCGATAGCATCAGTTTCCTTCATATAGTCAAACGTCCCAATGGATACCACTAAGAAGCACCATTGTAATTATAAATTTCAGAAAAATGTGGTGCTATTTTCCAAGAATGCTCCAGTATGGTAAGCTTATCAAAATGCCCCAGGGAATCTTCTAAAGCACACTGCTAGGTTGTTTTTAATTTCAAAAAGAAGAGTGGCACTATAGTATAAAAAAACGGTGCTTTTGGTCATATTTGGTGTTGTTAGAGAAACGTGGTGCTGCTGTTAGAGAAACATTCCAAACGAGGCTTAAATAAAAAAAATCCCTCCCTGGAGTAATTTTCATTTTTACCTTGTACAGTGCAGGAGAGATTTGAAGCACCGGTACCACTCTTGCCACATGCAAGTGCCCTAACACCGGTGCTTCTCTTTCTCACCATCCTTCCATACCATGGTCATTGTCTGGGTCCCGAATTTTTTCAAACCATGCCAACATTTGCTTTTCTCCCTTACATGTACACAATGCCTCCTTGATGACCAAATGTGTAGGTAATGTATATGTTTCCTTCTAATTTAATTTTTTATTGGATTAGAATTGTAAATTAGGTTAAATTTTCCACTATTTTTGAAAGAAAGAAAAAATTCACTGCATGGTGTGCTCACTATGTTTGTTTCACACCAATATTGGTGTGCCTTGTAAATATACAGTGTCCACCACATTTTTGTGCGTGAACATAACACATATTTGTTGTTGCGGTGTGCTTTGTAAATGAAAATGCATTGAGAAACAAGTGGTTCGTACTGCTATCAAAAGTTATATATGTGAGACAACAATATTATGTCATACCTATATGCCCACCGATATTGGTACGCTTATAGTTTAAAGCACAATAGTGCTGGTGCAAGACTCTGTTTTGAGCACACCGATGATTTTTCTTTTTTTTTTTAATTAAAAGTTATGTTTCCATATTTATAAATACACGTTTCATTTAATAAAGAAATTTGTATTTTATGTATGAGACTGATGTATTTTATATGTAAATCATGTAGCAAAGACGTTATTAGAGGGAGAAATAGCAGGAGCAGGTGCAATAGGAACACACTTACAATACAATCTGAACATGGCAAGTTAGAGATAGGGAGAGGGATTTAGAGCTTATCTCTATTACTGCAACGACTACTACTCTCTGGAGGAATGTAGGCCTCCTGAAGTACTATGAGGAGGCTACATTCCTGAAGGCACATTGTCTTATTGGTGAATCAGATCCACTGATGGAGTACCTAGGAGCAGGATTTGTGTCTCAATCATGTGGCATGGTATAGGCCCACTAAGGAGGACATATACTTTATCACTAGCCTATCCATGGGAGGGGAGGAATTTCCCCAGTTCCTTGATGTCGCCCATGGGGATGCAACTAAGATTCAACTTTCCTACAGTCAAAGATATGTTGGGCCTCATGTGTTCCATCCATTAGATTTTCAGGTTCATGGTGGACAACTACGTATTTATTCTTTTGCTGCAGAGGAGGTTAGGTTCCTCTCATTATTAATCACCACCATTGCACACTCTAGTAGTGATGGGAAGTGAATTAGTTTCCCTCTTTTGTATTATGTCAATTCCTTGATTCATGTTCCATGTTGTTGCACCAGATGCTCTGTCCTTTTTTTGAGGCAATTTTGCATGGATTTAGATAGATGTCGTGTATTGAGACATGGGAGCGAGACAGTCAATTTCACTTCTGTTCTTTTTTGTTAATTTTTAGAGGATTCCAAAGACAACACCTAGATTTGATTTTCGCCCTCCTCGGAAAATTATTTGAGGTCTATATGCGCATGTGGCGGTAGATGATGCCCAAGGGGTGCTTGCTGGAGTATATGGCCAGGATTTTTCCCAAGGCACTAGTGCTACTGGCCAGTGAGGATGACCATGTGTTTGTTTCTTCGACGTTTCCTTACGTGGTGATTATTTAGACAGGGTGTCCCAACATCCTCTTCATAGTGGATGAGCCTATAGATGATATATGTAACAACCCTGGTTAAAAGTTCATGCAAAATATATAAGGCCACGGTGACGGGGACACGAAATCTAAGATAAATGGTGGGAAAAACATCCTAGTGGGTGTTCATTTCAATTATTATGGCTAAAGGAAATTGGAAAAGGTAATAAAAAAGGCTTTGGAAAGGAAAGAGACATTAGTTGGCATTTTATTTATGAAATATAGGAAATTAGGAGAAAAGGAAGGTGAAAGGTCACATGTTGCATGTGAGGTAGAAAATGAAGTAAAATAATGGAAATTGAAGAAAATAGAGGCCTCATTGATAAGAAGGCTTCTGAGGATCAGTGGGAAAGCTTGGTTAGTGTAACCTTTTGTCTGCTTAGTTATGTAGCTCTCTCACTATTCTCTTTCTCTCATACTCTTGGATACTTAGGGCTTTCTTGGAGCACTCTTAGAGAACGTGGCATACTTAGAGTTTTTGGAGCAAGAATCCAAAGGAAGAACAAGAAAAGGCAAGAGGACATCAGGATAAACAGTTATGGCAGGTTTTTCTTGCAGGTACCGAGTTGCATGTATGTTTTCCTCACTATTTTTGGCATGCATGGCACATGAATATGGATTCTTGGTTATGATATGTCATTGGCATGGACGATTTCCCTGATTGACAATGGATTTTCCTAGCCTTGCCATTTCCTAGATAGCCATGGATACTGTGGGTTTATTTCCTTGTTTTTTTTTGGTTGGATCTCATGTTTCCTTGGCTTGGGTTGAGTTACTAGTCCCATAGCCTTGGTTGTAAAAATGCTTTGAAGCCATGTAACAACTTCGGTTGATATACTAATCCCATAGCCTTGGTTGTACAAATGCTCTGGAGCCCTTGGTGGGTTGAGTTGCTAGTCTTGAAGCCTTGCTTTGACAAAACTCTCTAGAGCCCTATATGGCTAGGATAAAGGTGGATTTGACGATGGTGTTAGTGACGTCCGACTGTGAGGTGGAATCACTGTTTAAGGGGTTGAGGTGGATGGCCTCTAGAAGCCTTGGATGGTTTTGTATTGATGTGTTATATAAGATCTCACATTCATGCTTGGAATATGACACAGGGGTGAATGGCTGAAGAGAGATTTGGCTCAACCATTTTATGATCAGGTGGAAAGTGGAAGTCCCATCCCGGGTTTAGATTTGGCGTCATTAATATGAGGTTATTTCTCCCTGTATTTCTATGAGTATTATACTAGTTTATATGTGGTTTATATGGCTGTCATTTCAATGGTATTTCTGTTGCTATTATGCTGGTTATATATATGTTTTATGGCAGTATCTATGTATGGATATCATCATGTTTCTACTGATAAATGAATGAGTAATGTATCTATGAACTAATGGATGAAATGGTAGTTAATGTTTTGAGGAATCAATGTCTCTTATCTATTCTTAGACAAGTATGAGACCACTATGCTCAGATCTATTATTTACACTTGTACATTACATATTTGTGATATGTTTGATGAAATGATTTTCATGGCTAGTACCAATCCAATCAAGGTCTTATTCAAGTAATTGCATTAGTACTATTATTTCTATGTTATCATAATGTTTTGAAGGTCTCATTCAATTCTAGGCAATGACCTGGGCTCTGGGCTTGAAATGTGGCTTAAATCTCAGGGACACTGGCACAAAACTGAGCAAAATAGTCGATGGATGCTAGATTGCAGGCATGTGAGAGCGTCTAGAGTTCTCTGGACACTGGCATGCCCATGGCATGAGAGTGTCCAGAGGTAAATTAGTCCAAAATGTCAGTGGGACTGAGGGGCTGGTTGGAGGAAAGGTTGGGTTGGTTCCTAAGGGTCCTAATGTTGACATTGAGTGTCTGTATGGTGTGTTTCTGTTAGTTCCACTTCCTTAACATGACTTAGGAGGTCAAATCATATCATAGTGGCATATCGTTGCATGTTTACCACCGTTGTTCGGTTGCTTTGGTAGATGTGGGAGGATGGTGTTAAAAAGTGGTATCAAAGCATGGTTCACCCCTTTGACTGGATGGTTTATGTGTTGGCCATGCATTCATGTTGGTTTCATATGTATTCCTTATGCTTGTAGTCCATGTGCTTGTTGCATTTGTGTGGCATTTATCATGGTTGTAGTGATGTCGCTATGTGAAGGTTGATGGTGTTGTTGTCGGATGTGTCATCATGATTGTATGGGTGTATATGCATTGTTATGCATGTCAGTGTCTATATGCATGCTTTTTCATGGTTATGGTTATGCATGCACGGTAGTTCAGACATGCATTGTGAGGTCATTGTATGCAATTAGGTCATCGTGATGCTATTGGTATGTGTTGACGTTATTGGACGCGCCAATATTCAGGGGATCTCTCTGGTATGAAGTCCCGACTAGACCTGACATCTTTTGCTGTAGGATTCCCATCCGGTATGATGGCCCAATTGTCATTATATTAGATATTCTCCTTAGCTCTTTTTTTTGAACACATGAGAGTGTTATGCCTGTAACTTCACAAAAGTGAGGTGAGTATGTATGGTGAGTGCGTAATGTAACTTTGTGTCCTGGTTCTCTTACTGTAAGGGAGAGGGTAAAAGTTAGCTTCTAGATGAGAGGTAGTAGTACCACCCAGGGAGAAACACATAGAAAAACAAGAAGGGTTTGTCCAACATCCAGTAGAATAATCGACAGCAGATGTGGCAATTGTGAAAACCAAAGCTCAAGGGAAAACATGTACACCATCCATCGGAGTAGTTCACACGGGGGTGACGGTCATTAAAACCAAGAAAACAAGTAGATGATTTGTCTAGTGTCTGGCAGAGTAGTCCACATGGGTGAGATCATAGTGATAAACAATACAACACATCTTCAATAATGTAATTACTAAAATAACCAAAGTATTTCAACTATCTTAGTATAGGTTGAGAAAAGATGCATTAAAAAGGTTTAAAGAATAGTCTTAAAAATGGAGACAAAACATGCATGAAAGTGTGTTGGCCTGAGATGGGCTTCTGAATTAAGAAAAATTTCCAAGACACAAATATACACCATACATCACTAACCCCAGTAGCGGGACAATGGAGCCACTCCTCACTCCTCAAAGAAAAAACTATAGACTCTCAAGGCTATGTTGGAGGAGCCAAGGTGAAAAGTCCTTTGCTCATACAATGAGGGGGTATATATAGCCAAGGGGGATAACTGCCCCTTGTCACTCTTGGACTTCCCTCATGACTATTTGACATCCTATGACTTTTCAACTACCATGACTTTTCAACTTCATATGTGTGTCTCTTAGACTTTCACATTACATTACATTTGATTGCAACAAGTATGGACCATAGTAGTGATGTGGGTGAGAAACCCCATGACAGAACTTGACATGACACTACTGACATGTCCTGGTTGACTTTGGTGTCTATATTGAGTTGTTCTGCTGCTGAGGGATGGGTGTGATCTCGGTGTAAGATGTCTTCACCTCCACAAGGAAAAGTGTGTACAGTCTTTGATGGTGTTAGTCTTCTTTGATGGTGCTCATGTATGTGTCCCTTTCTTTTGCTTCTTAATGTGATTTGTGCATTTGGCCAACTGTGAGCAAGTCTTCTAGCATGCACTTCTTCTTCATTCCATTTATTGCCATGCCATCTTTTGTCAATGTACCTATTCCTGCAATCGCTCATGATGAGATGACATCTGATCTGAAAATCTCCTAGTCTAACATGATACATTGTTTTCCGTTTCAATGCAGGTGACTGGGAGAGGAACAAGGCACTAAAACTATGCTCAGAACAACTCAGGTCGGTATGCGAGGCTCTAGAGCATAGGTTGGGAAAAATTATAAGGATGT
This sequence comes from Pinus taeda, assembly GCA_000404065.3. Lineage (NCBI taxonomy): Eukaryota > Viridiplantae > Streptophyta > Pinopsida > Pinales > Pinaceae > Pinus > Pinus taeda. Next base: position 23,992 of record APFE030520639.1, read on the forward strand.
CACCGAGAGGCAGATTTGCACAATCTAGGATAGCAGTGACAGATGCAAGGTAAAACCTAACTGGGAGGAAAAATGGCGCAGTTCTTGGGAGGAAGACAAGGCAGGGTGTTGGGTGGAACTGTTCGGAAATTCTGCACAGTTTTCAAGGTGACGAAGGGGCAAGTCATCCGAGGGTCCAACTTCGAATTTGTGCAGTTTCTCCGAGGAAGATAGAGAGGGAAGAAGGAGGCACTAGCATACATTTCTATGTAGTTTCTTAAAGAAAGTATGGATGGGGCTACGGGGAGTTGTTTGTCATAACTGCGCATTTCTGAGAGATAGTGTCTAACAAACAGTTTCTATGCAGTTTCCAGGATGAGTATGGAGCGAGGTAGTAGGGAGGTTGTGAGTTAAAACTATGAAATTTTTAGAGGGAGAGTAGGACAAGCCAGCAGGGGGCCTACCAGTCAGATTTGCACAATTCTTAGAGGGAGAGCAGTGAAAGTCAACAAGGGGGCATGCAACCAAATCTGCGTAATTCCTTGGAACACTTTAGTGACAAGCAACAGAGGCCTGACTCACATGATTGCATAGTTTTTGCAGACAGTGCAAGACAGGCATCAGGGAAAATTTTGCGTGCACGGAGTGGATTATACTTGGGGACAACTTCTGCATAGTTCTGGGAGACAGTCGGTTGGCTCACTTCCAAGATTGCGTAGTGTAGGCTGCCCAAGAGGATAACCTCAAGATCTACCTAGTTCTTGGTAGCCGAGCAGTGTCACTGAGAGCTCAGACCCCACAATACAACTCATTCGAGATCCGACTAAAGGAGGCTTGTCTGGTTCAGAAATTTCTAGGAAAAATGGCTAAGTGTGAGAGAAAGTGAACTTGTGCATACATGAAATTATGATCACACACTTATCGTGACTTGAAAACAAGACTCCTCAAACGAACGAGAAAACCATGTGCTCAGTGAGACTCCCTTGGAGGATAAGAGCGACAAGTGTGACATTTGAGATAGATATTTGAAGGACCGTGACGATAGTTGCACAACAGTATGTGAAAATTTGTGTGTGTACGATTGATGTTTATAGACCGAAAACAACTCATCCAGACAAAGACAAACCTTCAAAATTGCCAAAACACACTCACAAGTTTGACATAGCAATCAACATGCCAAAAGAATACTGGTGGTTGTTCAAGAAATAAGGATATAAAGACTCAACAAGAGCTCATGGAATGATTTTGAGTGTTTGCAACTAGCAGGGAAAAAACAAATGAAGGATATGAAATTTGGATGTAGGCCAAAATTTTGGAGGGTGTTGTAGCTGCTACAACACTTAGCATCACACTAGTTGAATACCAATTTCTCTGTTGGTGTTTTAGGAAACATTGATTAATTATGTAGGTTACCTTCTCTTCCCCACTTACCCCATGGACATACATGGTTCACCTTGTACCAACTCAATCAAGCACATCAAAATTTTCAGCTAGATCACAGTGTTTCAAAATTGGGAAGGGTAGTTTGGTTCACGAGCTTAAGATTTGTAGAGTATAAGTTTTCATCTTTGGTGTTGCTTCATTTCCAGTAGGCTTGGATAGTACCCTGGTGGAGTCATGCACGATCACAAGCATTTCTCCACTGCCAGTGAGCCTGGTCAATATCCTGGTGGAGTTTCCTGCTTCACCTCTCTATGCAAGAACCTTTCTCTTCTTTCATCTTTGTACATTTTTTTGTTTAGAAGAGGACTATGCATAGGAAATTATTTATTTTGGGAGGAAGAGGGATACCCACTTATTGAGAGCATAAGAGGTTGTTCCTTTAGATAATACCTATGATTTAGGTTTGGTCATTTAGCTTTTTCCCCTTCTCCATTTCTACTAGTTGGATAAGCTTAAACACACAGAGCAAAAGACCGAGTACATGCATGGGGTTTCCCTGTTTGGACACAGGTTCATGGTTTGAATAGAACTTCCCTTACAAACAAATCATATTTTCCATCCAGACTTCATTGGCCAAAGTTCCAACCAAGCACAAAGAAGACAGACACATGACTAGACAAGTGATGTAGTGTCACAAGACTCTTCGACTTTAGCCACATACTTATTCAAAAGCCAGAACATAATATAGGAAAAAAATTATTTATAAAATGAAAATAATAAGAGATAAAATCGAAGCGAAGAGAATTGAAAATAGAAAAGTAAAACAATAGAACAAACAATGAAAAACTGTGTACATAGGGCAAGGCATGGCCCCATATCATCAAAATAACATTTTTTTATAATTTCCATTGATAGGAAGGATGTCAATCCTCCCATCAAGTGATTGTAAATGATACGTGTGTTGGCCAAGTTTTCTGTAGACTATGAAAGGACCAATCCATAGGGACTGGAACCTCGTATGTTTTCCTTTGTCTTTGTGGGGTTTATCCCACTTCAAGCCTAAGTCACCCACAATGGAGCTGGCATTCCCTGCAGAATTTTGATGGAGGAGTGAATATTTTTCTTTTACTTTCATTCATTCTTCCTCTAACTTATGTAATGTGTCAATCCTACACTAAACCAATAGACATGACTTGCCTTGGGATTCTTGGGATAACTAGAGAGTAGGAAAGTGTATATTTGTTGAAAGGATGACTTCTTTTTTGTATACAAGGAAGTATGGAGATGTGCTCAGAGAGGGCTTGGGTGTAACTTGGTTAGCCGAAAGTGCATTCACCAGAGCAAAATTCTAGGTTCGCTGCTAAGAGTAAATGGTATTTTTTATGATGTGAATGAGATTCTTGTTTGTAGATTCAACAAGATAAATTCCCTATGAGTAGTGTTATCTTAATGTTTAAGAACAATACCATATTGAAATGCAAAATTATAAGGTTTTAATGAAGATACGTAAGTTTCATTGTCAAAAACAATTGATACAGGAATGCCAAACCTTGAAATGATATTCTGCTCAAGGAAGTGGATGACTTCCTAGTCATTCACTTGTTTGAGAAGAATTGCTTATGTCCACCATGTGAAGTAATGTGTAGCAGTGAGGACGTAACGATCTTATTTTGATCAATATGGGAAGATTTCCCGAATGATGTCTAAGCCACATTGTTGGAATGGTTCATCCACTGCAATAGGCTGCAGCGAGGCTACTGACCTTCGTGTTCTATCAGTGCATCACTGAGAAACTGAGCACTTGTGGCATAAGCATGTGAATATTTAAACAATGTGGGCTAGTAAAAACCAACTCTCATGAATTTATGCATAGTTGTGTTACCCACAAAGTGACACTCGGCTGGTCCTTCATGTAGATCGTGTAACACTCTCTCCGAGTCCTGTGCCTATAGGAACCTCAGAAAAATTCCGTTATTGTGATTTCTGTAAAGCACTCCATGCACCAATTGGTAAGGTAAGATTGGAGTCGAAGTGCCTTCTTTTGCCACATGGAAAAGTGAGAGGGCATGGTGTCGTGCTCAAGGTACTGGCACACTTCTTTGTACCAAGAGTTTCCATGTGAGGTGGGAAGTACTTGATCTACATTGTACATGTCGATTTGAAGGATAGTTTTCCAGTAGTTGGAAATACATGTTAATGGCTTCTTTATCCTTGTTGAAATTAAATTGATTAATTTTATTACAGAATTTTGAAAGGTTCGGGAAATTTTAGGGAAGGAAGACAAAGAGTGAATAGGGCTGAAGTAAAAAAGTTTACTTCACTTCTTTCATTTCAGATATTGAGGAATTTGTAATCCATATAAAGATTGTGGTTTATTTCTCATTGACAATATATTTAGGAATTTGTAATGACTGTGCTTTATCACAGACTTGCAATGGTGGATATCTGGTTTAGAATTTTCTTTCTTAAATGATATTTAGGAAGAAATTTTAGTTTTCATAGAGAAGAAAAAGGTTAAAATTCATCCAAAGGAAAATTTTATTTCTTATTTGAAAGACATAACCGATAAAAACATGTGAAGGTAGGAAGACCATATATAGCCCTCTAATTAATTACTCTTTTCACTTCAAGTACAGATTGTAACTAAAAACTTGGTGATGCCAAATGTTTACTAAAGATATTAGTAAAGTTCTCTTCAATGAAAATATTTCAAAATAAGAATCCTATATTGGATGATATGGCCAACAAAATGTATATAGATCTTTGTTTTGTCCTCTGTTCAACTAAGTTGTGAGAAATATGTATGATGCTTTGATTATCACACCAAATATTATATACCATTCCATAGAGTGTCAATTTTTTTTCTTAATGATGGAAGCGGAAGTACCTATTACCAAGAACAACAATGTGATACTCAAAGTTCTACAATAATGCAATTACTAATTGTTTATTATAGGACAAATAGATATAAGTTGATCCAAGGGTTGGGTGTAGACAAGTTATGGTTCAACATGATGCATTAGTCTCAAACAAAACATGGAAAAATAAAATTTTAGAGAAATATATATTATTTAGCAACTTCCATAGATATAGCCATTTAGATTCCATATATATATAATCTTTATTTAGAAAATATGTATACCATTACATGAAATTTAAGATTTTATAATGTTGGTATGTTATTTTACATGCAAAATATAATTCATGTCTTTCTATTAATGTGGGGTGGGTACTCAAATAATTAAATTTCTTTTAAAACTATTTAAATATAGAGAACATATTATTTTGGATTGAATTTTTGTAGAGATATTTTTCCAAATCTTATGATGTTAATTTATATTTATTTTAAATTATAAAGTCATCATATACTTGAGACTAGAGGGTCTTGCATTAGTGCAAATTACTATGGCCTTAAGAGAGTGGCATAATGTTTTTTTGCTAGATCTCAAACTATGCTAGTTCAATGTATAACTTATCCAGAAAATGATTAAGGAAATAAAAAACAATCTTAAAATACAAAATGTATGTATCTGAAGATTTCAATAGATGTCAAAACAAACACATAGACACACACACATATAACTTTCTTTATGTATAGGTTGCAGACACACATTTATATTTCACATTTTGTTTTCTTTTGTATAGACTACATAGCCCCATCATCCATGAAATTACACACATGTATAGATTTGGCTATGCTAATTTTATATAGTTGACTCTCTACATGTGTGTAGTTTCACAGATGATGGATTCACTTAGCTTATAGAAACAAAGTGAAAAATACACATATTGAGAACCTTTAAAAAAAATGGAGGTTTTCATGTATTTGTAACTCATATAAAAACATCAATTTGAGGCAAACTGGTATGTTAAAATTATCACTCCCACCGAAAAAAAGTTAATTGAAAGAATGTGCATGCACTCTAGAGGGTGTACACATTCTTAGTAATGTGTGTTTTGTTAACATGTCTACACTTTCACGAGTAACTTATTTTTCCTAATGTATTTATTTCACCTCCCATATTGTATGATATAGCCAATGAAATGCATATACATTTTAATTTGTTCCCTTCTCTAATGCTCAATCAAGTTGTGAGAAACATGTATGATTCTTTGACTATCATACCAAAGACTAGAGAGACCATTCTAGTGAGTGCCAATTGTTTTTATTAATGATGGAAGCCAAAAAAAACTTATTCACTATAACAATAATGTGATGTTCAACTTCTATAATAATGCAATTACTAATTCCTTATTACAAGACAAGGAAATATGAGTAGATGTAAGGGGTGGGTGCAAAAAAGTTATGGTTTCACATGATGCATTAGTGGCAATGAAAACTTAGAATAATAAAATTTTAGAGAAATATATATGATTTAGCAATTTTGATAAATATAGCAATTTAGATTCCAAATATATAATTTTTAATTAAAGGATTTGTATATCACTACATGAAATTTGAGATTTTCTAATAGTATTATGTTATTTGACATGCAAAAGATGATGCATGTCTTTCTATTAATGTGGGGGTTGAGTACTTCAATAATTAAATTTCTTTTAAAAATTGTATAATTATAGTGTAGAGATATTTTTCCAAATTTTATAATGTTAATTTTATATTTGTTTTAAATTACAAAAGTCATTATATACTTGAGACTAGAGGGACTTGCATTAGTGGAAAGTACTAGGGCCTTATGATAGTCACATAATGTTTTCTTCTAGATCTCAAACCATGCTACTTCAATGTATCACTTATTCAGAAAATGATTGATGTAATAAAAAATAATGTTAAAGTACAAGATGTATGTATTTCAATATTTTCGTAGATGTCAAGACACACATGCACACATGCATGCGTGCGCGGACACACACACACAAACACACGCACACATATTTGACCTTTTTTTCTGTATGGGCTACATAGAACCATCATCCATGAAATTACACACATTTATAGAGTTGGCCATACTGATTTTATATAGTTGACTCTATATATGTGTGTAGTTTCATAGATGATGGATTTGTGTAGCTTATATAAACAAAGTGAAAAATATACATATTGAGAGCCTTTAAGAAAAATGGAGGTTTTCGTGTATTTGTAAGACAAACCAAAACCTGAATTTGAGGCAGCTATACTAGAAAACCAACATGTTAAAATTGTAATTTCCACTAAAAAAAATTAATGGGAAGAATGTAAAGGGACCCTAGAGGGAGTACAAATTCTAAGTAATGCATGTTTTCCTAACGACATGTCTACAATTTCATGAGTAACTTATTTTTCCTAATGCATTTATTTCACCTCATAGTGGGGATATTAGTGACATTAGAGGAGTTGAGCATTGGGTATGGGTATTAGGTTCCCTGACATGGTAAGGAAAGAAAACTTGCACCTTGGGTTATAAAGGTTACTTCTAGGTATCAATCTCTCAAACCAACTCCTTTAACCACCACATTTGACATCCCAAGGATATCCTTCTCCGTCAGGTAAGGATATCAACATTGTTAAAATATTTTGAGCACTAAGAATGACACTTGAGGTCATTGACATGGTCATGAGAGGAAGTGTTGTAACAACCTTGGTGAAAATTCCATGTAAAAATATATAAATACAATGGATTATGCGACTCTTATTCCAAGCTAAATGGTGGGTAGGACATCCTAGTGGGTGTTCATTTGGTTATTTCTGGCTAAGGAAATTGGTGAAGGCAATGGATAAGGCATTAAAGAGGCAAAATGGTATTTTGACACATTTATTTATGAAAATAATGGAAATTAGGAGAAAATGAAGGTGAAAGGTCATAGGTTGCATGTGAGGAGGAAATTGAATGAAAATAATGGAAAATGAAGAAAATAGAGGCCTCATTAATAAAAAGGCTTCTAAGGATTAGTGGGTAAGACTTGATCAGTTCTGTGTTTGAGCTCTCTCCCATTATTCTATCTCTTTCTCATATTCTTGGAGACATAGAGTTTTATTGGAACACTCTTGGAGGGTGTGGAATATTTGGATTCTTGGAGAAAGTAGGCAAAGTAAGAGTCGGAAGGCACAAAAAGGCATCAGGATCAACAACTACATCAGATTTTCTTGCAAGTACCGAGTTGCATGTATGATTTCTTCACTAGTTCTGGTATGCATGGCATATGCATGTGGATTTTTGGTTGTGACCTATCATTGGCATGGAGGTTTCATGTATTGACAGTGGGTTGCTTAGCCTTGCCATTTCGTCAATAGCCTTGGTGATTGTGGGTTTACTTTCATGATTTATTTTTGGTTGGTTATCATGATTCCTTAGCTTGGGTTGAGTTATTAGTTCCTCGAAGCCTTGGTTGGACAAATGCTCTGGAAACCCTGTAGCAACTTGGGTTGAGTTACTATTCCTAGAAGCCTTGGTTAGACAAATGCTCTGGAAGTTCTTGGTGGGTTGAGTTACTAGTCATATAAGCCTTGGTTGGACAAATGCTCTAGAAGCCCGACGATAGCTGTGGGTTGAGCTACTAGTCCTAGAGGCCTTGGTTGGAACAAACACTCTCGAAGCCCTAGAAGACTTGAATGAAGACCAATTTAATGACAGTTTTTGGTGATGTTTGACCATGAGGTGGAATCACTGTTTGGTGGTTTGAGGTGGATGGCCTCTGAAAGCCCTCGATGAGTTTTGATTGATGTGTTCTATGAGATCCCACATTCATGCTTGGAATATTGCATTGGGGAGATTATATGAAGAGAGATTTTGCTAAACCATTCTATGTTTCAGTGGACTATCGCAGTCCCATCTGTGGTTGGTTCATTGCATTCATTAATGAGGAACCCTTTCCTTGATTTCCATGTGTAAAGGTACTAATGGATTTATGGATTTGATGGCTGTCGTGTTTATTCTATTTATGTTCCTATTATGATGGTTATATGCACATTTTATGACATCAGTTAAGTATGGCTCTCAACATGTGTTTACTCATATGTGAATGGATAATGTTTCTATGACCTAATAGATTATAATTTAGCAAATGGCATGAGGGAACAATGGTTCATAAGGATTCTAAGATAAGTATGAGATCCCTACACTTAGTTTTACTGCTTACACCTATACGTTACATGTTGATGATATGTTTGATTAAATTCCTGTCATGGCTAGTAGGGATCTAGTCAAGGTCTTGAACAAGTATTTTCTTTAGTACTTTCATTTCCCTGCTACTTTACTGAATTGAAGAGATGAATTAGTTCTAGGTAGTGACCTAGGCTATGGGCCTGACAAAGTGGCTCAAATCTCGGAGTCGTTGGGATAGAAATGACAACGTTGGCCCATAGTCACTAATATGTAGGCTTATGACAGTGACTTTAGGTTTCTAGTCACTACCTTGCCCATATCATGAGAGCAACTATGGCCCAAGAGACCTAAAACAACAGTGGAACCCAGATATAGGCTGTCTGAGTGGCTGACTTATCTTTTGAGGGTTCTGTTGATTATTTTTGATGTCTGTATGGTGTGTTTTTGTCTTATCCACTTCCTTAATGTGACTTAGGAGGTCGAATCATATCATAGTGGCCTCTCATCCCATGTTTACCCCGACTAGTCGATTGCTTGCGTAGATGTGGGAGGAGGGTGCTACAAAGTGGTATCATAGAATAGTTGCACTCTCCTTGGATTGTGTGTTGATAATGCTTTCATGTTGGTTGCATATGTGTTCCTTATGCATGTATTCCATGTTCTTATTTCATTTGAATGGTGTTGATCATGGTTGTAGTGATGTCTCCATGTGAAGGTTGAAGGTGTTGCCATGGAGTATGTACTCATGTATTATGTCTATATGCAGTTGTTATGCATAAAGAATAGGTAAAACATGCCTTATGAAGTCATGTTATGCAATTTATTTCATCATGATGCTATTGATTGTTATGATGCTAATGTGTTGGCTCAGATATAGCAGGAGATGAAAATCATCATAATCAGGATGCAACATTAGACTTTGAGGTAAGAGAATATCATTATACATGTATTGTATGTTTGGCATACAGGTATGTAAGTTAAGAATTCTCATATACATTATCTTTATATACATTAGGTTTATGTAGATGTCTTTCGATGTTATGGTTGCATTCATGATAGATGTTAGTTGATTAGTGTAGTTATATGAACATGTGTCAGAAAGTCAAGAATGATAATAACCTATAGTTGTATGGATTTCTATTGATTTATATTAGACAACTTGATGATTATGTTATATGTTGATTGATGAGTATGTTATAGGTTAACTTGTTGTTGTTATATGTCATTATCTTGACGATTAGGTTATATGTTATCCATGAGCATGATATATAGATTATGGTTGTTATATTCTAGTAACCTGATGATTATGGTTATTTCATTAAGATCTTGATGTCATGTGTATCATGCTAAATTGGATGGCCTATGTAGATGGTTATGGTTACGATATTTAGGTATGAGACGAAATAATTGTGATATGGTGTTGTACCTAATATAGATTGACTTTGCATATGTGTGAATGATAATTGTGTATGAGTTGTGATGAAAAATTGTTAGCCAGTGACTATTCTAGATATCATGATCTTATTTATGTTTGAGTTAATATGTTGTGAAGTTATATCATGCTAACTTGATTGATTCTGTAGACAAGATTTCCTCCCCTGAGACACAATAAGGTATGGGTTTTCTTATGTTGTATATTTGGGGCTTGACTATTTGATTATGTCATATAATTGATTATTTAACATGGTATGTTACAAGTTGGTTGAACGTTTGATGAATTGCATATATGAGTATGTGTTCAAATGATCTTGTTTTAAGATGATTGTGATAATACATATGAGTTGAGATAGATGACATGTACTTGAGTATGATAGGTGATAGTTGTAGCATTATGTATTATGATTGCCAAATATGAGTTGACTATGAATTATGACGTGATTTTTAGTCTTGGTAAAGTTTGATTTCGAATTGATAGATATGATTGTCTTGATATGTGACACATGTGGTTGAAATGTGTGAGCAGTTGTAGGGAACATGCTTGGTATTAGCGTGACAAGGTAATAGTTGATGTGTTTATATAACTAACAATTGGGTGATGCGACAACGCATAGTAAGCCTCAATTGCAACAAGGAAAAAGGTAAAATAAAGGAATTAGGTAATAATTCCTTTGGCTATGTTTGGCAACCCTAATTCCAAACGAATGAGTGCTTTGGATATGAGAATTATTCTTAACCTTGATTTTGTCTAACATTATGTTGATACATGTTAAATTCATGGACATGTATTTGACATGTATATTAGCTATTATTTAGTTACAAGTGGATATGCCAAAGGATTGGAGTCCCTTGAGAGATGGCGTGGATGTGTTTAGTTTCAAGCAACGCGCTTGAGACAACAAGATGAGGTAACTAGTTTATTGTTATGTTTTTTTATGCACTAACAGTTATTTGTTAATGACAACATGATGTAGAGAGTTGTATAGCAAGAGAGATTGCCATGAAATCTTGAAGAAGGCTCTCGTTGAGTTTCCTTCGGAACCATGGTGTTTGAGTCATGGTGTTTGTTGTTACTCTTGTGCTTTTGGTTTTATTTGATTTTCTTGGGCTCGATTTGCAGCTTTATTTATGTATAAATTGTGGCCATACCACTTTGTTTGTGGTGTCGTATTGTCATTGGTTTCAATGGTTTTGTTTTTCTTGCTTCTTGGTTGTTTCGTGTCTTTCCTTTTATGTTTTGAGTGTCTTGGGAATTGTTTGGGAAAGATGAAAGTAAATGGAACTAGAGGAGAAATATGTCGTACTCAACAGGAAATGTAAGATGCTGATGAAGCTCAGTGCATGAGTAAGTGCAACACAAGGTAAGACTATGACAATCAGTTAGACTGGTTAGGTCCATTGCAGTAAATGGATGGTGGCAGTACGGTCATAACAAAGGTAACCATAAAAGGTAAAGTAAATGGATCTGAGGTCTCAGTTGCCTTGACTATGTTGGGAACTATGGTTCTCAATGTTGTGCATGCTATGCATAAATAAGTAAGTTGTCTTGACTCTTAACCTTGAACTTATGTAATTATGGTGGGATCATGATTATGTTGATGTCTATGTGTGTATACATGTATATATGTATGTCATTGTCTGACAGGGTGATCATGAATCATGATTTTTTTATACTAATGTTTATGCATATGTATGTATGTGTCTATGTATCTATGTCACTATCTGATAGGGTCATCGGGAATCATTCTTGCGAAGGAATGATTTCTTACATAAGCAAATAACATGAAGAGGTTGTTGTTCTTACGAGGAATCAATTGGGAAGAGTGGTCAAGAGAAATACATGAGGTCAGTATCATGTGGTTATGACTTGATATTATGTGATTATATTATTTCTATGTTATGGATAGGTTATACCAAGGGATACATTAACAAAATGAAAGTAGTGTGGTCTGCGACATGTTGGGACAAGCATGAATAAGACACTAGAAGCAATATTGCTTGGTAAAGACAATGTGGTTTTGGATGTGTGGTATTGTTGTGCATAGGTTGTACATGTTGTACATGTTGCATCTGTGATGTTGGGTGCATGTCATGTTGTGTATATATAGTGTGTGTACATGTTGATTATGTAATGTTATGTACATGGTGTAGTAAAGATAATGTTGTATGAATGTTGCATATTCAGTGCTGGGTATAGATGGTGCTATGTACATGTTGGATATGTGGTAGTGTGTACATATTGTACTGTGTGCAAGATAGATATGCAGTGTTGTGTTCATATGGTGTTGTGTACAGATGATGTTATGTACATGCTAGAAATGTAGTGCTATGTACAAGTGGTGTTGTGTGCATGGGTACATATGGTGTGGTGTGCATGATTGTACAAGTGGTTTTGTGTGCATGATTGTACAAGTGGTTTTGTGTGCATGTGGTGTTGTGTACATGTTGTACAAGTGATGTTGTGTGTAGGTGGTGCTATGTACATGTCTTGCATGTGGTGATGTGTACATGTGGCATCACGTACATGTCTTGCGTGTGGTACTATGTACATGTGGTATTGCGTACACATTGTACAATGGTGCAGTGTGCATGTGGCGTTGTGTACGCGTTGTGTAGGTCATGTCTTGTACATGTGATGTTTTGCACATGTTGTGCAGGTAGTACTTGGTACATTTGGTACTGTTGTATGTGTGGGATTGAGTGCATGTCGTACATACTGTGTTGTGGGCATCCAATACTATGTATGTGTATTGTGTAGTCATTGTATCATGACATATGAATTCATTGTGTTTCACTTTAGACATGCATTTGTGTTATGTTGTACATCAGGTGTAGGTGTACGTATTGTCTTATGCACTGGATGTTGGCATATGTATTTTATTTTATACACTAGGTGTAGGTGTATGTGTTTTGTGTCAGGTGTAGGTGCATGTATTGCATGATGTGTACATCATGTGTGGTTGTATGTGTGTTATGTACACTATGCATATGTGCACCTAGTTGAGGAGAAGTCACTGGGTGTTTGTTGGGTGTGGAAACTAATATGGTGTGTGTATAGAAATAACAAAGGTAGAAGTAAAGATCAATGAAGGATAAGTATCAATATTTTATTTCAGTTTTATTATACATGTAGTTTATGATTATGGTTTATGATGCTGACATGTGATCTATGATTTTGGTTTATTATGCTTACATGTGATTCGTGATCTTGATGGTGATGTTTTGAGCTAACCTGATTTGATATTTTTATACACGTTGATTTGGTTAAATATGCTAGTTTTACTTTTTGTGATAGGAAGCGAACATGATTGCAAATGTACCTTCTTGATGAGCTACCAATGAGGTATGATGTGAATTTATTTCAATTTATTTTTATCTAATTCAAGTTATGGGATTGGTACATGAATGCATGAACATGTCTAGTTGAGTTGTTGAAATCAACTACAAGAATTAGTAGTAGTATTAAAGGAATTGAAACAAGAAACAATATGTTGGTAAATCACTTTAGGAAGAAGGTCACTGTGGGACACTGGTACCCAATATTCACAATTTATTTCCATGACCATGGTATGACTAGTATGATGGTTTTGAGTCAGGTATATGCCCTGGATTTTGTATTTTCTCATGTGAGGAAGCCTTGCCAAGGATGGACTACCCAATATGGGGGTGCCATCAGAATTTGGAAGCTGAGTGATTGCATGGAAGGGGTGAAAACATTTCTTGAGGGACTATGTAGCAGAGAAGGGAAGGTCACATATGGCTTTTTTTGGTCATTAGCATTACTAGATGGAATAAGACGCACACTGGGAGTGTGCCCTGGAACAGTGAGATGGTAACTGTTGACATAGAGGACAAGCGGCATGGGATTCACTAGACATTGGATGCAAATTTGACATTGTAGTGGATTTTGGAATTCTTAGGAAGGAGGGGAATGCTGGTATTACTTGAGGGTGGAGGTGTGAGATTCTGGATTCTCTTGTTGCAGATGCAAGAATCATATCCTTTTATTTGTTGGTTGAGAAAATGTGTATATGCGTATATTATTGTAAATACTATATCGATCTACATTTATAAGGCTTCGTACAGAGTATCATATTTGTTGGTTGAAGAAAATGTTTATGTGTATATGAGGATTGTAAATATCATGACGAGTTGTGTTATAAAGCTCCAGTAAATTGTATGTTTTTCATGTTTCAACAATGGTCATTGTAAATAATGCAATGAGATACATTATAAAGCTCCATGGATAGTATGTTTTGTTTTCAGCAGTCTTGTTGGTTATAGTTGTGATTGAACACCGAGGATGGTGTTCCTGTAAGGGGGAGGGTTTTGTAACAGCCCTGGTGAAAGTTCCATGTAAAAATATATAAATACTAAGGATGATGGGACATCTATTCCAAGATGAATGGTGGGCAGGACATCCTAGTGTGTGTTTATTTGGTTGTTTATGGCTAAGGAAATTGGTGAAGGCAATGGCTAAGGCATTAAAGAGGAAAAAAGGTATTTTCGCACATTTATTTATGAAAATAATGGAAATTAGGAGAAAAGGAAGGTGAAAGGCGACAAGTTGCATGTGAGGAGGAATTGAAGGAATATAATGGAAAATGAAGAACATAGGGGCCTCATTAATGAAAAGGCATATGATGATCAACAGGCAAGATTTGGTTAGTTCAGTGTTGGAGCTTTCTCTCATTATTCTCTCTCTCATACTCTTGTAGACTTAGAGTTTTCTTAGAACACTCTTAGAGCATGTGGCATATTTGGATTCTTGGAGCAAGAAGGCAAAGAAAGAGTTGGAAAGCACAAAAAGGCATTGGGATCATCAACTACATCATATTTTCTCGTAGGTACCTAGATGCATGTATGATTTCTTCACTAGTTTTGGCATGCATGGCATATTCATGCAGATTTTTGGTTGTGATCCGTCATTGCCATGGAGGTTCCCTTGATTCACAGTGGGTTACCTAGCCTTGCAGTTTCTTGCATAACCATTGTGATTGTGGGTTTAATTTCATGATTTGTTTTTGGTTAGTTCTCATGATTCCTTAGCTTGGGTTGAGTTATTAGTTCCTAGAAGCCCTAGTTAGACAAATTCTCTGGAAGACCTGTAATAGACTGGGTTGAGTTACTAGTCCTAGAAGCCTTGGTTGGACAAACACTCTGGAAGCCCTTGGCGGGTTGAGTAACTAGTCTTCGAAGCCTTGGTTCGACAAATGATTTGGAAACTCGACGACAGTTGTGCGTTGAGTTACTAGTCCTGGAAGCCTTGGTTTGAAAAACCGGTCTCGAAGCCTTGGAAGGCTTAGATGGAGACCAATCTGATGATGCTTTTGGTGATTTCTGACCGTGAGGTGGAACCACTATTTGATGGGGTGAGGTGGATGGCCTATGGATGCCTTGGATGATTTTTTATTGATGTGTTCTATGAGTTCCCACATTCATTCTTGGAATATGGCATGGTGGTAAATGACTGAAGAGAGATTTGGATTAACCATTCTAGAGCGATAAAAAGGTGCCTTTTAAACTCCTAATTACCTCACATTAATTGTCAACCCAGGGACGACCTTTTATTTCAAGAGTGTACTCTGTCTGAGGCGGCTATTTACTTAAGAGTAATGTTTTGTAGTATAGTGCTTAAAAACCCAAAAGTAAATGAATGCTTGAAACAAAATCTAATTGGAACAACAAGAAACTGAAATGCTCTAAACTAAATCATTCATTCAAACAACCATCAATCGAGGATATAGTAGCAATAACTCATTCCTCTAGAAATTGATGGAATAGAGTATGGACCATGGATCTGGGAGCATGGTAGCGTCTGTTGAGGCTCACGACAGCCTTGGACCTTCTCTCACACCAAAGCAATAAATGCAAGTAAAAGGAAATGGAAAAAAGCAAAATGAAACGAAATGGACAGCAGTAAACGAAACAGCAATTAAAAGAACTAAATCTCGCGAGTTAGAACCAACTTACTCACATTCGGCAATAAAATAACAATCTTCAAAAGTAATTTCAATGAACTTTACTGTATGAGACAATATTCACAAATGAATTATGGAACAACATTTACCATATATACACAACATATTTATTATAGCAATCTGATGTTTCCAAAGATTATGACTTCCGTTTCCAAATGAAATAATATTACTTTCGGGTTCCCACGAATAAGAGTTCAAAATGAATCCAATAGCAATATTTAATATGAAAGCTCTATAACAGAAACAATCGGTTTAAATAGTGAACATGTAATCAACTCTGAAAAGATTCATTACGCAACATAGAGTCACTTACATAAACTTGCTGGATGAAACCATTAATGGATTAGTCGTAACAGAGCGTGGAACAACATATAACAAATACATCAGATTACTAAACTATATAAACAATCCACACATGAAAAGATATCATACAACTGCAATTGGAAAGATATGATACATAATAGCAGCAGCTTACTCCACCAGAGGCTGGGCCCTTAGCCGCCAGCGGACGCTGTTGGATCACTTCAGAATAAGAAGAATGAACAGCAACTCCCAATTCATTTATTAATCAGCCAATTGTGGAATCATTACAACAACAGAATCTTAAGAATTACAGCATGAATAATCCACCATCGTTGTCCATCATTTCTCATTCCCCAAATCCGTCATCACGTCTCACTCCAAATCATCCCCCTCTCTGATCTCTGGTTTCATTAAATAGAGAAAGATCAGAGCATAGATAATTACAATCATGATTTGTTTTACAAAATTGGATTGATTCTAACCATTTGATCAACAAGAACAAGGCGTATTTGGCTTTGCAGCTAAGATTTGGAGGGCGGCCGCAACAGCAAATCTCCGAAAATCGTGCTCAAAGAACCCTGCGTGTCTCCCTGTACAGGCCGAATTTGGGCAAACTGTTTTTCATGAAGATAATTGGACCCGTTCTGGACAAAACCCATGTTCCGGATTTTCCAAATTCGTCTTCATTTTCTCAGAATCTTAACCGCAAAACTGTCACTCCTTAAACCAGCGAATTTCTGAGTTGGCTGATTTAAAAATCAGATCTTCAATCTAGAAGTTACTTTGGAGACTAAAAATGGTAAATAAGGTTACAACCAACTTATTAGAACTATCATTGATAAAATAATGCATAATCATCAATTTATTAGAAATAAAGGAGAATAAATAATATTCATCCATGAGAGCATAAATCATTTATAAAATGGATTTAAATGATAAATTATAATAAATGACATGATGAAGAATGGTGGAAATGGGTGGAATAAGCGTTCACAAGTGACAATAATCATGGCATATTAACGACCCCACACACCTCCACACTCAATATGTTGCATGTCCTCATGCAACGAAAACTGAATATATTGCATGTCCTCATGCAACCCAAAGACAAAAACTATGTGTTAACCAAGCAATAAAAATTTGAGAATAACTGAATGCTTCCTTAATTAATAAATATTCAATCTTAGTAGTCTTGATGAAGGCATAACAATTCTTACATTGACATTCAACTATATATATGAAGTTGCAGCAAAATATGATATAGATAACAACAAACTTCATTAAGCATTTTCTCAAAACTACAAACCAGATTTTGTTGAAATGTTGCAAGTGAATTATGAATGTCTCTATGATCCAAAATCAAATTGTTTTGATGCATGGATCATGAGATATAAACAAAATGGCTGTAGGTGAGAGTGCATGATTTCCGAAATTTTATGAACCAATTTATCTTGAATTTATCTAGGTATGTGTATTTTAATAGTATGTTTGTGTTTCCTAGAGATCACAAGAATTGAGTTCATAGTTTTTGAAAATATTAGGGAAATCAATTTCTATACTGAAATTGTATGCCTTAAAGGAGAAAGAAAATAGAAAACATTCATCATGCATAGCAAGTCCTCCCCCTCTCTGAAAAATTAGCATGTCCTCATGCGATGCTAGAAAACAAAGAGAGGCGGTTGCTACCAGCTGTTGAATTCTGTGCTTGGTGTAAAACAACATGAAATAAGGGAGGTGTTGAGAGTGAATAAGAATAGCAATGGATGATAAAGAATATGAATGACATGGTCATAAAAAAATGAAGGAACACTCTCCCATACTCGGAAATGATATGCTACTGAAAAATGGGAAGTGGTAGAAATGAAGGATGGTAAATAATGCTCAAAATGGATTTTCATTAGATTCTCCTAAATTTATAATAAATTAGAAAACTATGCAATTTTACCTCAAGTTTTACCTCCAAAAGAAAAATGTGGAATGACATAGATGTATTGACAGTTGTTGAAGCCGATGTAGGCAAAGTGGGTGCTGAAAGTGATGCAAAAGGTGGAATCCAGGGAAGCACATCATGTCTGAAGAATTGTTCACGTTCGCGAGCCTCTACTGTGAAGTGCAATAGTGTGGTCATGCTGCGAATAGAATTCTGCCCATACTTGTTGTTTTCCTGTAAACAAAGCACTATTTGGTATACAATGTTCTTGAATCCATAGTGTTAGCTTTGAATAGCAACAGATAAGATGCATGCAAAATTGCAATTAGAAAAACTTATCTATACATGCAATACTAATATGTTGTCAAATCAACAAGGTATGGCAAAGTGCAGTAATCATATCGCATGCAATCCCATAATGCATACATTCCCCCCTCCAATTGGAAAAATGGGTTCCATA
>APFE030520646.1:0-17641 GCA_000404065.3 Pinus taeda
AGATTGAGAATTGTCAAGTTCATGCTGCAAGAAGCCTTCTTCATTCCCATAAGGCCAAATCTAAGTAAGGAGATTCTTGTCTAATAACCAAGGAGAGAGAGGCTTATTCCCATTCCCAACAAGCTTTGCAAGACATGTGCTGCTGATCACCCAGCCAAAGGAGGATTTGACGTCAAAACTATGGTTGTATTCTTCTTTGCTTATCATTAATAAACGACTATTATTATGGTTCCACTCTTATTGTTCTTTGTAATAATGATGAGTTATATCCTTTCTAACTGATATATAGTTGCATCTATTGGATTTTATGCTTGTGTTTGTGTCGTTCTTTGCATTTGCAGGTGTCCATTCACGGGGATCGTGACCGGCCGGAGCAAAGGAACGGGAGCATCAACTCTTCTACAAGCACTAGCATTGGAATCCAGCTAGGCCCTCATCATTAATCTTTAATTTGCAATTAGGAACTTGCGTGATAGCATTGTATGATTGTTGCTAGACCCAATCTGGGCTAGTAGGGATCGCCTCTGTCCGCAGAGGGGATTTACCTCCACAACAGACACTATATGGGCGGATTTGTAACACTCCTATCAATTGGAGTGATCCGGTTAGTAGAATATTGATTGGACCAAATATGTTGGCATACATACAAGATGAGATGCAAGTGATCAAGAAGAATCTCAAGGCAACACAGGATAGGCAGAATAGTAATGAAAATAGGAACAGATTGTTAAAGGAGTTCCAGGTTAGGGAACGGGTGTACTTGCGTACCAAACAAAAGAAGAGCTCCATCCGGATTGGATCGTGTGCCAAGCTGGAAGCACAACTTTGTGGACCCTTCAACATTATTGAGAGGATTGGGCCAGTAGCCTATTGACTTTCACTACCTCCAATAGTGAAAGTCCATGATGTTTTCCCTGTCTCATTGCTTAAGAAGTATGTTAAAGATGTTGATCATGTGATTGGCTAGTTTGTATTGCCGGTGGAACCAGATGGAGAATTCTAGCCAAAGCCTTAGTGTATATTGCAAAAAAAGGTGCTCATGCTCCAGAACCAAGCAATCAAGAAAGTTAAAGTGCAATGGAAACACTTTGGGCTTGATGAAGCTACATGGGAGATGGCAGATGAAATGCAGGCTATTTATCCTTCCTTCTTTGCTAGTTGAGGCAGAGCAACTTGACATGGTGGTTTGGTATTTGCTTATGGTGCTTAGGTATTTTCTTTATTATGGTTTGGTATTTGCATTTTGGTGGTTGATATATGCTTTATGATGGTTTGATATATGCTATATGATGTTTTGATATATGCTTAGACATGGTGTTTAGTATATGATTTTGTATATGTTTGGCTATGCAGTATGGGTGTCATGTTATTATGCTATCATGTGGTTATGTTATCATGATGTTATGATGTCATGTGGATTGGTAGTCATCATAATGACCATTTTAAATACCATAATGATCTGTGATATAGATCTCCAATATGCGGTATGTTGTCGTGTTGTCATGGTGTTTTGTTTTCTCTTGAGAAAATTTTTCATTGAAAATACTACATCGAGTTGTGTTATACAGCTCCATGAGCAGTATGTCTTCTTTTGGCAAGTTGTTGAGGCATATGTGTGATTGGACACCGAGACGGTGTCCCTTAAGGGGGAGGGTTCTGTAACAACCCTAGTGAAAATTCCATGTAATAAAAGTTAAAAACAATAACCACAGATTAATGGGACACTTATTCCAAGCTTAATATTGGGGAAGACATCCTAGGGGGTGTTGATTTGGTTGTTTATGGCTAAGGAAATTGGAAAAGGAAACGGCTAAGGCTTTGGAAAGGAAAAATGGCATTTTTGGCACATTTATTTATAAAATAATGGAAATTATGGGAAAAGGGAGGTGAAAGGTCACAAGTTGCATGTGAGGAAAATGAAGAAAATAGAGGCCTCATTCATAAAAGGGCTTCTAAGGATCAAATGGTAAGCTTTTGTTAGTTCAGTTTTTAAGCTCTCTCATTATTCTCTCTCTCTCTCATACTCTTGGAGACTTAGAGTTTTCTTGGAGCACTCTTGGAGGGTGTGGCATACTTGGATTCTTGGAGAAAGAAGGAAAACGAAGAGAAGGAAGGCATCGGGTTTAGCAGTTATATCAAATTTGTTTGCAGGTACTGAGTTGCATTTATGTTTGCTTCACTAGCTTTGGCATGCGTGGCATATTCATGTGGTTTGTTGGTTGTGATCTGTCATTGGCATGGAGGATGGGCAGGATTGACAGTGGATTGCCTAGCCTGTCCATTTCATGGATAGTCATGGTGATTGTGGGTTTATTTCCTTATTGTGTTTTTGGTTGGTTCCCATGTTTCCTTAGCTTGGGTTGAGTTACTAGTCTTGTAGCCTTGGTTAGAAAAACGCTTAGGAGCCCTGGAAAAACTTGGGTTGAGTTACTAGTCCCATAACAGGGTTGGACAAATGCTATGGTGTCCTTGGTGGGTTGAGTTACTAGTCCTGTAGCCTTGGTTGGGCAAATTCTTTAGAACCCGGGAAAAGTTGTGGGTTGGGTTACTAGTCCCGTAACCGGGTTGGACAAACACTCTGGAGCCGTGGATGGTTGGGATAGGGACCGATATGATGATGGTTTTGTGATGTTCAATCATGAGGTGGAATCACTGTTTGATGGGTTGAGGTGGATGGCCTCTAAAATCCCTAGATGGTTTTTGATTGATGTGTTCTATGAGATCCCACATTCATGGTTGTAATATGGCACGGGGGTGAATGGATGAAGAGAGATTTGGCTCAGCCATTCTACAGTCGGGTGAAACGTGGAAGCCCTATCTTGGGTTTTGATTTCACATCACCAATGAGAGGTTATTTCTCCTTGTATTTCTATGAGAATTTTGATGGATTGTACATGGTCTATATGATTGTACTTTCATAAGTATATATGTCCCTATTATGATGGATATGTATGTGTTTTATGACAGCAACCATGTTTGGCTTCCATCATGTTTTTAATTGTAATTGAATTATCAATGTATCTATGACCTAATGGATGGAATGTCAGTTGATGTGTTGAGGCATCAATGGTTCTTAGCGATTCCCAGCTAAGTATGAGACCCCTATGCTCAGAACTGTTAATTACACCCGTAGATTACACATTTGCAATATGTTTGACGAAATGCCTGTCATGGCTAGTAGGGATCCATTCAAGGTATTGAACAAGTATTTTCTTTAGTACTGTCATTTCCATGTTAATTTACTGATTTGAAGAGATGGTTCAATTCGGGGCAGTGACCTGAGCTTTGTGCCTAAAAAAGTGGCTCAAATCCCAGAATCATTGGCATAGCACTGACTTTTTTGGTCTCCGGTCGCTCGTAGGCAAGCCTGTGAGAGTGACTTTGAGTTGCTAGTCGCACTCATGCCTATAGCATGGGAGCGACTAAGCTTCAAAATGTCCAAAAGCTCAGTGGGACCCCAGGGCATGTTGTCTAAACTATCGGATTGGTTCCAGAGAGTCCTGTAGATGATAATTAATGTTTGTATGGTGTGTTTCCGTTGATTCCACTTCCTTAATGTGACTTGGGAAGTCGAATCATATCATAGTGGCCTCTCATCGCATGTTTAACCCGTCTAGCCGGTTGCTTGGGTAGATGTGGGAGGAGGGTGTTACATTTGATTCTAGTGAGATAGTTTGAATTGTTTTGTTAAATGAATTGATAGTGTGTTTAGGGATGGCTGGGAAATTTAGATGTTGGTGTCATGCCATTGTTTTGATAGTTTAGATTAGTCAATATAAACTTGCAAAAAACCTCAACTCACAAAAAGTCCCAATTTGATGCAACTTGAAGTTGAGTGCAGTGAAGTGAAGTTTTGCTTCAAATAAGTTACAACTATGTCTTTTTCAATGATATTGGAAATGATGCATTGATGGTAAGCACAAAAAGTTTCAAGGAATAAAACTCGATTTAATGTGCATGCATCATGGATTTTAGTTGACGAGGAACGAATTAAGTCGAACCAATGGTGGAAAATAAAAAAATTCAACGAATTGCATATGTGGATATTAAATGCAAGGTAGCATGACATGGAGATGAATACAAAGCGAGTGAGATGGGGTGTAACATCCCTGGTGAAAATTCCATGGAATAAAAGTTAATAAAGGAAAAAATAATAACCACGGTTGATAGGACACTTATTCCAAGTTGAATGTTGGGCAAGACATCTTAGTGTGGGTGTTCATTTGATTTATTACGGCTAAGGAAATTGGCAAAGCAAATGGCTAAAGCTTTGGAAATGAAAAATGGCCTTTTTGGCACATTTCTTTATGAAAATCATGGAAATTAGGAGAAAAGGAAGGTGAAAGGTCATAGGTTTCATGTGAGGAGGAAATTGAAGGAAAATAATGGAGAATGAAGAAAATAGGGGCCTAATTGATAAAAAGGCTTATGAGGATGAGTTTGTAAACTTTTGTCAATTTAGTTTTGGATCTCTCTCATTATTCTCTCTCTCTCTCTCTCTCTCTCTCTCTCTCTCACACACACTCTTGGACACACAAAGTTTTCTTGGAGCACTTTGGCATTGGATCAAGAAAGGAAAATAAGGCAAGAGGAAAGACAGAGCAAGCAAGGAAGAGAAGGATCAAGCAGCTACAACAGTTTTCTTTGTAGATATCGATTTGCATGTGTGTTTCCCTTGCTATATTTGGCATGCATGGTATTGCATGTGGTTCTTTTGTTGTTATGGCATGGGTTTTTCTAGGTGTAATGATGTTTTCATCCTAGCCTTTCCATTTCCAGATACCCATTGTGTGATCGAGTTCTCATGTTCTAGTTGAGCTGGATTGCCGGATGGATTCGAAGTTGAGTGAGGTGGATCTTTGAATGATAGAACACATGGCCTAGTAACCCCTTAACTGGATTGTGGGTTGCGATAAAGCTGGATTTTGTGTTTCCTCAGTGGGCCTAGGAATCTTCAATCGATGATTGATGGAATATATGGTAAAGCCTAGAGGTGGGTGCTCTCCATCAGGCCTAGTAATCCCGGGATGGGATATGTAGTAAATCCTAGAGAGCGGGTCTCGGTTTAGGGCCTAGTGATCCAATGTGGATTGCAGTAAATTCTGAGAGACTAGGAGACAAGAAAATTCCTCATGGTGTAGGTGGAGAAATCCGGTGTCATCCATGTTTGTTTGGCCTAGTGATCTGGTGGAGATCATGGTGAATCTGGTTATTACATGTTTATTGGGATGGCATGGTTGGTTCTTTTGGTTTGACTCCCACATTCATGCTTGGAATATGGCACGGGGGTGAATGGTTGAAGAGAGATTTGGCTCAGCCATTCTATGGTTGGGTGGAACGTGGTAGTCCCATCTCGGGTTGGATTTTGCATTCATTAATAAGAGGTTCTCTCTTGATATCTTATGTATAAATGTACTAGTTTATATGTGGATTTTATGGCTGGTGTATCCTTGGTATTTATGTTGTTATTATGTTAGCTATAAGCATGTATTATGACAGTGATGATGTATGGATTTCCTCATGTTTTGATTTGTAAATGAAACAACAATGTATTTATGACCTAATAGATGATAATGGAGCTAATGATATAAGGGAACAATGCTTCTTAGAGATTCGTAGATAAGTATGAGCCTCTCATGCTTAAATATGTTGTTTACACCTATAGATTACATATTTGTGATATGTTTGACGAAATACCTGTCACGGCTAGTAGAGGTCTAGTCAAACCCTTGTTCAATTAATTGCATTTATATCATCATTACCTTGTTATCTTTCTATTTTGAAGGTGTCATTTAATTCTGGGTAGTGACCTGGGCTCTGAGCCTGAAAAAGTGGCTCAAATCCCAGGGACGCTGGCACAACACTGAACAAAATATTCCTTGGACACTGGTATCCCATGCTGTGGGAGTTTCCAAAGCCCTCTAGACGTAGGAATTCCCATATCATGGGAGAGTCTGGGGGTTAATTGGTCTAAAAAACTCAGTGGGACTTAGGGGATGGTTATCGGAAAGGTTGGGATGGTTCCCGGGAGTCCTCATGTTGGTGTGGAAGGTTTGTATGTTGTGTTTCCATCGATTCCACTTCCTTAAGGTCACATAGGAGGTTGAATCCCATCATAGTAGCCTCTCGTCACATGTTTACTCCAATTGGTTGATTACTTGGGTAGATGTGGGAGGAGGGTGTTACATGGGGTTGAAGAATACGAATGTCCGGCGACATCCTTTCTCATATATGCGGGCAAAAATGGTGGTGAATGGCGTGTGTATGGTTGTGAACAATGCAGAAACAACCCTGAACAAATAAACTATGAAGAATATTTGGAATGTGGACATGTGTCATGTTTAAAAATGTGGACATATGTCACATGTAGACTAAAAGTGTAGACGAAAGCTTGGCTTGACCATTTTTAAGAATGGAACACCTCCGGTGTAAAAATTATTTTTAACATTGAAAATTATGATTTCAAATTATTAGAGATAAAATATGCAAAGTTTATCCTTTATATACCACATAAAGGTGAATATATCAAAATGGAATCCAATGAATAAATATTTGCAATTAAATACATGATCAATGAGATTCGAAATAACCTCTAGATTCCAAAAACAATATTATAAGCTACTGAGATGCTGACCTATTATAAGTCTAGATATCAATGATCAACATAATCACTCCTCATCAAATTCATCGCTACTACTAGACATGGGATCATCAACAAGAGCTACATAAACATCATTTAACTCAGAGTCCCAGGACTCAGACTCCCTCTACAATGGTAGTAGTAGAAGTAACAACTAAACTAGACCTAACAAATGCATCAATTGGTACACTTGCACAACTAGTGCTTCCCATTGGTTATTTGTCTTTTCATTCACATACTAGTTCTAGTTCCATTAGCACTACTAGATCTGTGTTGGGATCAATCCCCAACCCCAAATGACATGTATGAGGCAAATAAGAGGGGAGGTATAATTTTATAAGCTTGGAGGGGATGTTTTTGGAGGGAAACAATGCCTAGTTTCACAAAAAGCCACTCACAACCACCCTAAATCCCTTTATGTGGGTCTACAACCTTACACGTGCAAGTTGTCAATCACTTGGTTGGGTTATGATGGAATTGACATGTTCATGTCAGTTATGTACTAAACCAACGAGTTCAATGCCAATTTGATACCAAACCATGATCATTAGCTAAGTTGACCTCCAAGCCTAATGAACCAACCAGTTTGATTCGATTCAACTCGATCTAGTTTTAAAACCATGATGAGATCTCTACGTTCAATTATAAAAAGTTGGAACATGATAAGAATTCAAATAAAAATACATGAAATTACACATTTTTTAAAAAACTAGCTTTCAATAAAGTAAAATAACAATTTAAAATATTATGAAAAAAAATATGTAATAATTATATATATTTTAATTATTAATTATTTAATATTATTTAGTTGAAACATATTTTTAATCAACACAACACATTAATTATTAATAAATTCCACAAAAATGTGGAGCCTCGGTCCATTAGACATATTATTTAACTCAAATATATATTTTTTGAAATGGTTTATATATATTATATATATATTTTTGGAGATTGTAAATTTGAATTTAAACTTTTAAAAAGATAATTGTTTAGATTTGTTTTAAATATAGATTTATTAAAATTCGATTAGAACTTTTTAGTTTGTAAACTTTCTAATAATTTAATTAATTTCATGTTATATATTAATTTCTTTGTGTAACATCCCCCATATAAAAAAAATTGTTACAGTGTATAACTTGGTTTTACTTGGGAATCACAACATAATGGTAATGAATTCATTTGAACCTTTCGTTAAAATCAATGATCATGCTCAGACGATGTTATGGTTCTGTGGTTATTTCAGTTAGACTTAGCCTTGGTTCCTGGAACTCCGATATAGGAAATCCACTATGTAGTAGTTATGGTCCCTTAAGTAAATTTTTGGCTTACATGTTAGATTTTGTTTATATTTAAATTAACCCTATGATATTGCGTCTAATAACCTAATAATCAATGGACTCCTCCAAAATTCTCTCAAAGTCCAACTCACACACATTAATGAGGACTTGGGGTTGAGTTGATGCTTGCCAAATTTCTCGATCATCATTGCCAATTATTTTTAGGGTTAGATCAGATGATCCAGGGGAAAGCATGGCTTAAGGAGTAACCACCTTCTTCCCCCTTCACCGCATCGTCGAATCATTTGCAATTCTTCCTCGATATCGTCTAGCTTTTCCACCTACAACATCAAACCCCCGTCCAAGTCAACTATTGACTTACACTTGCTGGTAAGTATGGCGGTGTATTTACGACAATTCTTACTGCCTATTCTTTTGACTTAAGTGTTGTTTATACAACATGATAGTGCCTATTGTCTTGTTTTTTCTCAGAACCAATACGTTAGGTATGAACGAGTCTCCTCCAAGGATGTCAATGATCACGTTGTTTCCTATTTCCCTTTTTTCTTTTTTCTTTTTTAGAAACACTAGCTTTCTGGAGGATGGAGCTCTGCAAATATTCACCACAGAGATCAGGTAACACACGTACTGAGAGAGTTTATTCTTTTACTATTGAATTTCTTTGTCATCCTCATTAATAGTTATGACTCATTTGCAACTCAACCCTTAATTTTTTTAGGCGCAAAACTTGTTTTGTCAAATTTTGGAGAGGAAGATGGAAAGTCATCATCGCCTCTCGGTAAAAGCCTTGAAAAATTAAACTAGTTTTAGTTGCAACTTACATGGTACTTTGATGACGGTTATTCTAATGTTTCCACCTCCTTAGTTTACCTTGGAGGGTTAACAAAGTTTCGACCTCCATCAAATATCTAACAGGTATAGCTCTTACTGTTTCTTTATAAAGAACTATCAGTGAAATGGTTCTTCCTTTTTAAATCGATTATTTGACTAACCATATTTGCCCTGCAATTGCAGGTTTCTTGAGAATGAATTCCACCCAATGCAAATATTTTGACTTTCTTCTGAAAAATTCCCAAGTTCCTTGCTAACTTACTCCTTATGTCACAAGTCTCATTGGCCACTAAACCCTACCAAGATTTATGTCCAAGCTTGTTGTGTAGCAACGCTTTTCTTTTCTCTATAATGAAAACTTTGGGGCTAAAGGTTAAAAGAATTTTAGTTTATTTGTTCATGGAATTCCCAGTTCTTGGGGTTCATCAGTTCAATTGTGCCCCTTATGTAATTGTCGTCATTTTTGTTCACGACCCTATGGCCTTATAAGCAGTTTTTTTGTTTTGTTTGATATATAGTACGATCAATATTGAGTGGTTAGAAGAAAAGGGAGACTATTTATTGGGTCAAACCCCTTTTTGACTGTTTAAAAATACAAATGATATTTATTTTATTTTAATTGTTGCGTCTTGTTGTACTCTGTAACAACCCCCCATTTATATGAATAATAGTTGATATTTGACATATAAATGGGGGCCCTTTATAAATTTTTTAGTCTTTGAAAAATAAATCCTAACTCTAAGAAATTGCCTTGAAAGCTCTTAGAAAACAACCCAAGTTTAGGATCTTTATCGCAAATCGCATTTCGCATTTTCCCCATGTGATAATTATAAACATCTTTAAGTAAATCCCGAATTGCAATATGCGATGAAACCCCCCGCTGCGATATTCCGATCCGAACACCTTGAGAACACGCAATCGCACTTCGCAGAGTCACAAATAAATAAGGCATTCCATTGTGTCATCCTTTAACGATTTTTGAAATGCGATATCACATTTTCACAATCGCATTTCGCATTATATGCAGTCAACGCTATATTACAAGGTTTAAAAGTTTGGATGTGTGGGAAGTTACTATGTTTTTATATAATAATGAACGGTTTGATAGGGTAATTAATGTTTAGCAGCTCGAGGAGAAGTAATGGTGTTTCAAGTTATGGCTAGTTAATGTTGAGTATCTCATTCGAAATCCTCCCACAATTCAAAGTCATTTCAGAGAGATTTTAGCCTTAATTTCTCTATATCGTCTACGCTGATATATCTCTTCCATTTCAGGAAAGCTTCAAAAGACATGTCATAGCAGAAGGTGGTGCAAAAATAGAAAGAGCAAAGCATTACAAAGTTTGAGCTATCAGAAATGTCTCCTATATTCTCTGATATAGTTTTCAACGTCGATGGGGGAGCGACATCATGGGAAGTCATATACAACAGGCTTGAGGATGAACGTCGCAAAATTAATGTCGTAAAGGCAACAACTGATTCAATAAAACCTTCGGGAGTCCAATTCAAAGATGTTGCCTGTTCTTTCCTTCACATGATAGGGGCGAGAGCGAAAATACTCCCATATACTGATATGATTAGGTGGGTGGTGGAAAATCTCACTATTGAAGACAGGCAATTCTGGAACTCGAGGATAGAGCTCATGGGGTCATTTAAAGCTAAAGATCTGAAACAAATTTACCATATACCTGACCCTCGAAACATATATGACAAGTCATACCTGGCCAACTTTGCAAAGAAAAACAAAGAACCTTTCAAGATGATCTAGGGATGGAGGGTACTAGAGAACAAGTTTAAATTTGATAAAACGGGTATGTATCCTGTAGCCTCCTTAGCAAACCCCTACAACTATGTAGCTGTTATGTTATGTAGGCTATATGGATTACCTAACAATGTTAAGTTTTCCATAGAATGGATTCCTTTAATTGATGCATGTGTCAATTCCCACATAATGAATTGGGCCACTATCCTATCTGATAACCTAGCCGCTGCCATCTCCGAGTATTGTTAGAAGAGATCCTTCTCCGCAGAGAACCTTCCTCCATTCTATTTTAGTGCCTACATCATGGATGCCATTTGTTTGTGCACTAAATTTCCAATCATGGGTTGGAAATGGACCTTGCAGGACCCCTACCCTATCCATCTCAACCATAAACAGATTTGGGAATCCCATTATATACCCCATTTTTATAAAATATGCCATGTTGTTATTTTGCCATTGCCTCAATTAATTTTTAATAAGAAAGCCCCCAGGTTTTCCAAAGAAGCCGCTACAAACCTTCTCGTAGTGGGCAAGTATTTTGTTGAAGAATGGTTTACATACATCAGGGGTTTTGGCAGTACAATGGACACGCATATCCTCCCTTTCTATGCCTCTGATAAATTATTAGCAAGAGAAATAGCCCACCAGACTGTGGGAAAAGGCTTGACCAAGACCCTAAAAGATAACAAAAAGTCATTGTGGCCATCTTTTCCTATTCAGTGTGGTTCATTTTCATTAGCAAATTTTAACCATGCAACCAAGGAGTCAGTAAGCCTAGAAAGCCTCAGGCTCCATACTACCGAAAAGGCAACTTGATCTAGACAAAATAGCACATAACATTACTACTGTAATGAAGACCAAGCCCTTTAACCATGAAACTAATAATTCTGAAGACCTTTTACAGTCAACTGAATCCTTCGAACAAGTGTTTGAGTGGGCAAGGGAAAATCTGAGTCCTAAAGATTGTGAAAGCTTTTAGGAATTCAGAAACAAAAGGCTTGAAATAATTCTGCTGCATTTGTTAAAAATCGAGGACAAGCCTACACCAAGTGTGACTTTCAACAACGAGGGACCAAATTCTCGCAAAGAGTCTCAAGTGGATACAGGAAAAGCATTGGATACAGGGAGGGCCCAAGACACCAAGAATAAAGCGGAATCCAGCAGGAGGTCAGTCGAAAAGCAGGGTATGAGCGACTCGACTAAAGCTACCAGTTCTGAGATCAAAAGCACCAGTTTGGAGCAGGAGTGGGACCAATTCAACAAAAAACTACAAGACAATCATAAGACAATAGATGCCCAGGAAACCACGGAATATCACACTCCTCTGCTTACTTATAAAATTACAGAATCTAAGCCGATGGATGAGCAAGGGACAAGTTCGCAACAGATAGAAATCATTCCTTATTTGCCCACATCAGAAATTGTCTTATAGGTGACTGAAATTCCTCCTTTAGATGTGTTCTACAACCCTCTTCACAAGGCTATAGTAAGGAGACAGAGGAAAAGAAGGAGGGTAGAGACACCTGAGATCCCACCTAGGAATAAGTCAATGGACATAGTCTAGAATGATATTCCTTCCAATCCAGCTGAAAACTTGATCAGAATGTTGTAGTTTACAGGGGCATATGCAACTGCCACCATGGATAAAGCTATCGAGATATCTATTTTGTTAAGGGAAAAGGACAAGAAGATAGCGCAGCTCGACTAATAGCTGCAAGTTGAAAAAGAAAATGTGAACCAACAACATGTTGAACAAATTGCTCAATTGCAGCAGAATATGGAAGTGTTAAAGATAATCCATGAAGCAGACATTTCTGCAAAGAACGTGCGAGTTCAAGAATTGCAAGAGGCCATGGAAAAATATGAATGTCCCTGTTACACAGTAATTTGTCACCGACTCTGCATTCCCTAATCCTGGTTACTGCCGGTCCATGTTACTGACATCTATTATGTGTCATGTTGCCAATGATGTGTCAAAACCTTCCTTGTAATCTCAGGAAGAATGTTTCAGTTCATTATCCCTAAAGCAGACCCTTTTTTACCTAAGTTTTTGGGTCGTCACGGGTCAGAAGTTATCCCTCCCGCAAAGATGGTCAAGTTAACACTAGCCCTACGAAGTCTTTGCTTTGTCCCTATGTTGCACCCGCGACAAGCCAAATTTGGCAAGTATTTTAACAACTCGTCGAAGCTTCAAGATGAAATTGCTTCATGGGCAGTCCTAGGGCTGGTTGTTGGGTCAGTTGAGCTCGCCTCTCTCCTCTAGGATAGTTGTTCCACCTTTTGTGCAACCTCCCTAAGAAATAAGCTCTTCCTCTCATCTCTTATGGAACCTCTCCCTCCTATAAATGTCTCCTCCATGAATGAGATCAGCTAGCTTGGATGTAACTGGGTGGTAGCTAGATGTAATTTGGTAGCTTCAGAATTCTAATAGAGGAGTAGAGGTAGAGAGTGCCATTGGAGTGTGGAAGTAGCCTCACATGTATTTTGGTTTGAGTAGAGTTGGTTTGAGAACTTTCTAGCATCAATCTTTTGAACAAAAGAGAGAGTCATTTGTTCCCTTGGGAGATGGTTCACAAGTAAATTCTTACGGAGACATGCCGACAAATTCCTTTGAGGAGACTTACGACGTCAAGGCTCGGTTATAAGTTTTACTTTGATTTATATTAATACAAATCAATAGCTTGTTTCATATATCGTATGTTGAATTGTATGCCGATAGCTTGAGGTTCCTTGAATCTTCAAGTAGATTTTTTGGTCATTTTCTATTGCATTTGTGGTGTTTCTCTACATTCTGTTTTCAGGTATAAGTGACTAGAAGAACGAGAATTGGAGAAACACGAAGAGGACTTCATTGAACGACGGACTAAAGGTAGGCCTTCATAACACCAACTTTCTAAGGAAATTTGCTTTGGTATTGTCTTTGCAGTGACTAGACCCACTCTAGGGCTAGAGGGGTTGCCTCTGTCTGCAGAGGGAACTTGCCTGTGTCACAAGTTTGCATCGAGCCAAAATCTACTGTTCAGAAAAATTGGGATCTTCGCGACTTTTCCGTGTACAGTCGCAAAGGCCCCGTTTTCTCCCTGTGGAAGATTTTGGGTCGTCGCAGTCCCGAGCTGGCAACTTGCGACGACTACCACGCATATGTTTGCCCTAAAACCTTCCTAAGAAGCGGCTAACACTGCCAAAAATAGATCATAATCTATCTAAATATGCAGGAAATCGAGTAGTGCCTACCTGGACCAGACATATTTGCTGACAGGGTGTTGATCTTCCTCCAGACGACCGTTGGAATTCTGAATGCGTAAGGGTAAATTTTTCACTCTGAGGTAAAACAATGAAAAGTAATTTGATTTTTACCTAATGACTCTTTTAGAAGCCTTTTTGGTAAAATTAGGGTTTGAAAATTAGGGTTTTTATCTATTTTTGAATATTTCATGTATTTTTATATCAAAAACAGATCTTACACTCGTTTTTTTGCAGCGACAGGTTTTCACGGCCTTTGGTGATGAACTTACGAGTTCTATTTTATACTTTTTTTGGACTCAGTAAAAACACGAAAAAGTCCCTTTTGGAGTCACCTTTAATCTCTTTTCTGACTCTCGAAACATGAAAAGATCGCCGAGCTCTTGTCGCTTTGAACTTGTATAAGGCTATGAAGTGTCATCTACAAATATAAGTTTACCCCTTTTACGGGTTGGGATAGATTACTTACAAAAAATGTATACGTTGATCTCTCATAGTCATTTGTTCCCTTGGGTATTGTTTTCTACCTTTTCGGATTCGAGGGACAAATTTATGAAAAGGGACCTTTGGAGTATTCTTTTCCGTGTCTTTTTCAAACTCTATAAACATGAAAAAGACTCCGAGTTTTACCTATGTCACACTCGTTAAACCCTGACGACATTGCACTTGTCACCATGACGAGACCGAGCTTCTCATTCCTAGGGCTCGTTAAAAATCACTAGGTCGGATTCGTCTGAAGGATGGACTTACATTACAAGCATATGCTATCCCCTTCAAGCTTGTGTTTCAAAAATACTTGGGGTACTCGCCAGAAATGGTGGGGGGGAATTTGGAAACATTCTGTTGGTTGTATTAGTTATCATGACAACTTGTCGCTCTTGGACATCGACACTCTTTATGTTTCGTGTCGGGTTGGGATATTCTCATTCTATCGTTGGCCTTCTGCGTTTTGGGTTATTCATTTTGCCTCATTCCATGTGCTCCTTGCTGCATCATCATAAGTTTCGATCCCTTGGTCCCAAAACGCTGCCAAATTCCAAAGTCGTGTCACTGATATGTTCAAGAACTTAATCCTTCTACATTGTGTAGCCTTACACACCTTCCTTAGATTCTCTGTTTCATCCACATTCATCTTGTTCCTTTGTCTCGCGTCGATGATGTGGGAAACATTATGGCCCTCCTTCAACCGATCACTTCCTGTCGACTTCAGCTCATTATCTGGGAAGTTGATCTAGAGACTTCTTTTTGGTACCTTAGAGCTTGCATGTCTCAATGGCAAGTTCTTCGCATTTGACAACAGGCTTGCATCATCGGTCTTTGATAGAGTGATTTCACAAGTGTTCGACTTCAGATCATTCTTCACACTTTGTGGATTGTACTAGCAGTACCTTGAGAACCATTGACATTACTGGTGGTCTCTCTCACGCTTGTTAATGGTTTACATCATTGGCCGGTAATCAAGTGATTTTCTAGTATGCTCGACTTCAGCACATTTATTCACATATTAGAATTTGTACCCTGATCAGGTCGGGATTCATGACCCTGGGTTCAGATTACACAAGTCCAGGTTGCATGGATTGATTCATACATGACCCTTTTGATTGGATGGTTGCGACCATACCTGAGTCTTTTTTGTGGTCTTTCTGATTGGATGGTTGCGTCCATACCACCGACCATTTATGCTTATCTTCTAGATGGCTGCGCCCATGCCTTATAAACGTGTATTTCCTTTCACTATGTATTCATGTATCCAAGATATCAGTTGTACTTGCATTTGCAGGTTCTCCGTGAATATGTTATGCTTCGGTTATGGATTTGTAAAGCATTTCACCCCTCCCACTCTCTCGGCCTTCATGCTTTAGGGGGCATCTGTTACACAGTAATTTGTCACCAACTCTGCATTCCCTGATCCTAGATACTGCCGGTCCATGTTACTAACATCTATTCTGTGTCATGTTGCCAATGATGTGTCAAAACCTTGTAATCTCAAGAAGAATGTCTCAGTACATTATCCCTGACGCAGGCCCCTTTTTACCTAAGTTTCTGGGTCGTCGCGGGTCAGAAGTTATCCCTCCCGCGAAAATGGTCAAGTTAACACTAGCCCTAGCGAAGTCTTCGCTTTGTCCCTATGTTGCACCCGTGACAAGCCAGATTTGACAAGTTTTTTAACAACTTGTCGTAGCTTCGAGATGAAATTGCTTCATGGGTGGTCCTAAGGCTAGTTGTTGGGTCAGTTGAGCTCGCCTCTCTGCTCTGGGATAGTTGTTCCAC
Source organism: Pinus taeda (assembly GCA_000404065.3). NCBI lineage: Eukaryota > Viridiplantae > Streptophyta > Pinopsida > Pinales > Pinaceae > Pinus > Pinus taeda. The sequence goes on from APFE030520646.1 coordinate 16,049, forward strand.
CTTTTGCAACCTCCCTAAGAGATAATCTCTTCCTCCTATCTCTTATGGAACCTCTCCCCCCTATAAATGTCTCCTCCATGAATGATATCAGCTAGCTTGGATGTAACTGGGTGATAGCTAGATGTAATTTGGTAGCTTCAGACTTCTAAGATAGGAGTAGAGGTAGAGAGTGTCATTGGAGTGTGGAAGTAGCCTCACATGTATTTTGATTTGAGAGCTGTTTGAGTAGAGTCGGTTTGAGAACTTTCTAGTATCAATCTTTTGAACAAAAGAGAGAGTCATTTGTTCCCTTGGGAGATGGTTCACAAGTAAATGCTTACGGAGACATGTCGACGGGACCCTTTGAGGAGACTTACGACGTTAAGGCTTGGTTGTAAGTTTTACTTTGATTTATATTAATACAAATCAATAGCTTGTTTCCTATATTGTATGTTGAATTGTATGTTGATAGCTTGAGGTTCCTTGACTCTTCAAGTAGATTCTTTGGTCGTTTTCTATTGCATTTGTGGTGTTTCTCTACATGTTGTTTTAAGGTATAAGTGACTAGAAGAACGAGAACTGGTGCAACGCGAAGAGGACTTCATCGAACGATGGACTGAAGGTAGGCCTTCATAACACCAACTTTCTAAGGAAATTTGCTTTGGTATTGTCTTTGCAGTGACTAGACCCACTGTTGGGCTAGAGGGGTTGCCTCTATCCGTAGAGGGAACTTGCCTGTGTCACAGTCCCTACTGTCTAGGAGTTCATCAAAGAGGCACTAGAGCTAAATTCCCTCCTATTAAAGCAACAAGAACAATTTTTCCAAAAGATGTCACATATCACTCCTTATCTAATCACGAGTGACCAGCTAACGGATAAGGCGATTGACCAAAGAACTGAATTTAGTGATGTAAACAGAAGAATCTCATAATTCATCGAGTGGCAAGAAACAGAAGAGGGAAGGAGAGCCAATCTACCCAAGATTGAGGAGACACATAAGGAAATTCTATTCACAGATTGGGATGCGCGGATCAAGCAAGTTGAATTAGCAATGGCAAGAGAAGCAGGGGTGTCAAAGAACATAGTAAAAGAGGTAAACCACACTTTTTATGCCACCAACCTGGTGAAAGGAGGCAACCTGAAAATACTGCCTAATTTAAATGACTTGCAAAAAAGATGGAAGGGAAGAGAGGAAATCCAAAGGAAAGCGATCGAAAAGTTAGCAGAGACTGACTAGGAGGCGTATTGGCAATACCTTGTCAAGCCACACAACCAAATCATGACCCTTAAATGCTCGCTCCATTCAACACACTCGATGATGCCACCTCTCATAGATGTTACTTTTGCAAGACAGGTGTAGAGCCTCTATTCTACACCTACTTATCTACCATTTTCCTCAGTCTTTCCTTATCTTTCTTTCACTTTTGCCTCATTTTCACCATAAAACCACCCAGATCATTACATTAGTTGTTATTAAGCATGATCAAGCAAGTTTTGCTAATGGATGACTATTTGTTTAGATTTTGACTTACTTGCAGGAATCCCACAGCTATCTGATGATCCCGCAGCTATCTGATGATCCTGCAGCTATCTGAAGATCCTGCAGCCTTTTTG